>CAJUYG010001218.1:0-44201 GCA_910591675.1 Galerucella calmariensis
AGCTAATAATGAATTTATGCGTTACTTTATGGACGCACTGTATAATGTGTAATCTCGTCGTGAAACGTAAATACAAACGTGAACCCATTTCGGCGTATGTTTTATACTTTGATTTGAGAAATAAACTTTTTATTGCACGAGATTGAATTACAGAAACTATGAAATATGCGCTTGTTATAATAATCACTACTGTACCAGTTACGGCTTTACAAGCACAGGCGGTGTGGTACACTGTAACATGTGGTTATGTCATCATTTTCAATTTGTGAAAAACATGTTTAACGAAATCATACACCAATGACTAAGATATTGTTTTTCATACTATAAAATTAATCATGTTGATATTATAAATTATAAAATGAGTAGTCGCCGCCAGCGCATTAGGTTCCATCTAAAATGGGCGTCATTCACTACCACATAATAATAAAAAAACATGATAAATGATCGTTTAATAATAATACATTATTAGTTTCTTGGATCCTATGTATTGTTAGAAATTTTAATAAACAATGTTTCATTAAATTAATATATGTAGGTTCGTGACGACCATGTTATTAAAGAAAATGATTAGATATTGAGGTGGAAATTATAAATAAACATTATTTTGTTTTCAATATTTATGGTGACGTACGTTTTAGTTATTTTCTTCGAGAATAAACTAACCACAAATTTGCTTACAGTGAATTAATTCGACTTATATTTATAGTCCAGTCAAATGGGGATAATACCAACAAAATTTTGATATTTTAAATGGCGTAATGAAGATATAACACAATGATTAAATTTGGTGGAGTGTCATTGAACTCTGGAAACTTTTAGCACCAAAACTCTCTGGGAAGCTGAGTATGGTACTGTAGTATTAGACAGACTCAACCAATTTTGTGATGAAAACAATTTTTTTGTAACCAATATACGTGTTTCATATATCAATATATTATGTACAGCTACGAGATTACTTGGTGAGGGTGACGGAAAGATGGCGAGAAATCAAATTGGCTCCATCTTATACGAATCAGGAAAACATTAACGTCAGGACCCAGTGACACCTACGGCCTAACGACTTCGACAATTGCGGAACTAGCCAAACGTTACACACATGCTCAATCCCTTAAGAGATGGGATGGAGTCAAAGGATGCAGTCTTGCCAGGATCACCCTGGGCGACCCTGGGAAGCTGGCGCCAAAGAAATATTTGGCGATGACCAGGAAAAACCTGCGTTTAACAGTAGGATTTCTGACTGGTCACTGTCAACTAAGGAAACACCTCCATATTAGGGGGCTAGTGGACACACCTCTATGCAGGATGTGTGAACAGGAAGAAGAAACTGTCAGGCATGCGAGTGTCCGGAGTTATCGTCAATAAGAGAGTGTGTGTGTTCGGTGAGTCTTGGCCTACACCTGCCGATATAAAGGAGATGTCTCCTAGTGACCTGTCCACCTTCCTGAGAAGGACAGGATCGACAATGGCCTAGGAGGATGTACAATGGGTTGCATGTGGCCTAAGTGCTGTGAGCCTACTCACTCACACTCACTACCCTACTCTACAGATACAGAACGTCAGCTTTATTGCGTAATAGACCATTCCACAACACATGACCTTGACAGGTCGGCCATATTGATCTGGAGGGCGACCGATTAGCTGCTCACTTTTGTTGCTTTCGTTTATTTAGGCTTCAAGCACTTGTGCGTGACGCCTCAGTCGTCACGACTTTTGAGCAAATCGAACACGATTTTTTAGGATCCTCAAAACCACCTGATATGTGCCAATGCCAATGAATTTCCTGTGTTGTTAGAAGAACAGTTTTCAATTAAAATGTTTTTGATAATAAAATTTCGCACATTTAGATATTTTTAGTAAGGTTTAGACAGACTTAACCAATTTTGTGATGAAAACAATTTTTGTGTACCCAATATGTGTTTCATATATCAATATATTATGTACAGCTATGAGATTATTTGGTAAGGGTGACGGAAAGATAGCGAGAAATCAAATTGGCTCCATCTTATACGAATCAGGAAAACATTAACGTCAGCTTTATTGCGTAATAGACCATTACACAACACATGACCTTGACAGGTCTGCCATATTGATCTGGAGGGCGACCGATTAGCTGCTCACTTTGAGTGTTTTCACATGTGGAGTAAGTCAGTTGGTTGTCAGACAGACTTTGTACAACAATGTCAATGTAATATATATTTTATTACATGGTGCAGTCAGTAAACTGTCTCTGAATTGAAGTAAATAATAATGAAAATGTCAGACGACGAAAAAAGCAATCGACAGAGGAGATTTTAACAGGGTAGCTATTCTTGAAAATCATACGATCCGGTGCTTCTCTCATACGATGGGGTCTACCCCGTGCGATCTATCGATCTATTGAAAATGAGTCAGTCGCGTTTCACTCCTTACAAAAGAAATGCCCCTACAAACGGCATCTTCTAAGCGATGGTCATATAAAAATCTGGAGCCACTATCTTCGTCAATTCGTACTTCCTCCTCTGCCTCCCGTAAATCCTCCATCATTTCGTGCCACAAATAATAGTTCTCCATGTCCATAATGAAACACCGATTAAAAATACTAAAAACCAGTAAGACCACTCAAACTCACGACAAAGTATTCTTTTCAATTCTATGCACATGAATTTAAGATTCAAAGAAACAAAGAACTGACAGAATAAATACGGAATGCATAAAAAAAATTGTAATTATATACTTATTTCTCTAGGACAGAATGCAAACGGGCCGAATGAAAATATTAGATTCGTGAGCTCCAAAACAGGAGAACAAAATTGCCCCTCTTCTACCAAAATTTCATAGGAAGGGAATCACCGAGAATACGGCGTATAAAATTTCAATGGAAGAATGGCGGATTTTCTCGTAGAAACGCTCACGTCTCTTAGTTGAGAATAAGCACCCTGAAGTCAAGAGCAACAGTTTCAGTTGCATGGAGAGAAGGAGACGAAAAAGTGGCTGAGGAATCAGTACCTCGCTCATTGGAATGCTCTGCAGGGTCCTAGACAATCCAAACTTCTACTGAAGGAATGGACTGATGAACACGCCAGGGCAGCTACTGAACTACCAAGGAGTAGGCTAAGGAAGATAGCAGGACTCCTAACAGGGCACTGCTGTATGAGGAAACACCTCCACAACTTAGGAGTAGAGGAAAGTTCCCTATGTAGGGGTTGCGGCATGACTGACGAAACGTCAGTCCATGTTCCCTTAGAGTGTCCACACTGGGCTGTACTACGCAGGCGAATCTTCGGAGTCCCTGTTATGGCTCCTGGAGACACAAGCAGACATCCATTGGAAAAGGTTGTGGCCTTTATTGAAGGGCTCGGTTTCATGGATGTCTAGGTAGCAGGAATGGCACAATGGGCCCGCCAGTGGCCTCAGTGCCGGAAACTTAGCTTGATTTGTCCAGGACAAGGCTCGCCTGCACATTTAGTAGTATTAGTAGTAGTAGTGCATGGAGAGATCAATTAAATAGTCACCTCACTTGGTTACAACTGGTTACAACGGCCGGAAATCGAAAAAAATATACCTTATCTCTTGCTCCCCCTCTCTACACTTAACAACATGACAAAACGATGGAATTTGATATACTTTCAGGAGCTTATTACTAATAATTGAAGTCTAACTATAATCCGCTGTTCACCAGTAAACTATTAACACTGAATAAAAACGACATGAGCCCTCTCGAACAGTATTTTAGTTTTGAGGTTATCATATATTTCATAGGTTGTCAAAAATGCAGCTCGTGATTACTACTGTACATAGTGGACGGTAAAAAATAGGAAGTATATATTAACAAACACTCTTAAAAATACTGAAACCTTGAACAAACATTACACAATAATGTAACGAACCCCTTTCGAAAGGTTACGCAGAGGTATATTGCCCCATTTCTCATCTTTTTTATGTTGCAGCTAATTTATTGAGACTGGTATATTTTCAATACTTATATGGTAAACTTAAAATGTTCAACAAGCACTGGTCTAACTAAATTGATTTTCGAAATCGACAAAAATACTGGAAACTGTGGGATTCTGTTAAAACTAAAACGAGTTTCTGTTAAAAAAGTTTTTTCAATTTTCTGTGAATTTATCCTCGTACAAATCGCAAACTACAAACTGCAATTCCAATTTTCATCGGAAGAAATACTTTAATCCTATACGATCCTTCATAAACCGTATTGAAAAATAAAATCATATGGCTTCTCAACATGGTATGTAATTTCATTCTACTTCGGTCTCAAAGATCATATTCTTTTACCCAAGCGTATTGTATTTCCACGTTTCTTTTTCCCAGAATTGTGGTATTAACGTAACAAGTTTTATATTCCATTCCATGGAATACAAACGTGATTTTGTAATGATATACCGAGTACAAATAAAGATAATACGATCGCAAATAAATTAAATTAATGAAAACAAAACCAACAGATATACCTTTTCCCCCCCGATAATATTGTTACGTCGGACCTGTACTGAGGATATGTAAAGAACTGAATAGAAAAATAAGAAGAAATATATCTGGAATCATCCAGAACTGTAATCAAAAAGTATATAAATGGCATCGAAAAGTCGAGAACTGCGTGGAACAGGGGAAAATTATATAAAGCAGGTCAAATGACATTTTAGATTTGAAGTATTGGAGATTGGAGCATTATTAGAGCTTTGTTCATTCACGGTGCAAGTGCGCTACGCTTGATGCACGGGATCTAACGCCCCATCGGTGACCTGTCCTGCGTAGTACAAGTAGAGGAGGCGACCAAAGCGAGCGTTTTGTCACTTGTGAGTTAATGGTGCAGATGAAAACATGTGGAATAATCACTAGTAATACCACTAATACCACTAGTAATACCACTTGAGGTCGTCTTCGACTCGGGATAATTTTCAAAATATTCATGAGCTCGAAAAAATTTCCGAATTTAATTTGACCTCGTGTGGTATTCGGTAAAAAAATTCCACACCAAATGTGTTTCCAACAACATCAATTTTCGTCTTTATCAAGTTCTTGTAAAACAGGTTTTGTCAACTTGATTATTCAGTTACCACAACAACTCAGTAAAACTCTAAACTAGAAATTATTTCTGTCAAAAATTTGTCAAAACAGCACGACGTAGAAAAATGTATCGCTTCGGTCAAGGAAGTAAAAAAAAAATTCGCCAGAATATTAAGCAGTTGACACCAGCGAATACTAGGAAATCGAAGGCAAGTGTATGGAAGCAGTTTATAAACTTTTGCACAGAAAAAGCGTATGATTTCGACAGAGCGGATATACCTGTGGAAGAACTGGCGCTCATTCTTGAAGACTATGCCTTCAACATGCGAAAAAAGAACTCCGAAGACTACAAGGAGAGTGTTATCAAAGTTTTATGGAATTCTACAGCTAAGCAGTTGCAGGAATATTTTTTCGAAAGGTATAATCGCAAATTTAATCCATTCTCTGACATATAATTTGTCAACGCAAGAGCTGCAAAAAATGCTATGCGTCGGAAACTACAAATAGATCCAACCAAGAGACAGGCAAGTTCATCCGCACTATCAGCAGACGAATTAATAAAGATTATTGAGCTTTGGGACGAAAACACTCCGGAAGGATTGCAAAGAAAATTCTTTCACATTGCTGCTCATGAATTGGCCTGGAGAGGAAATGAAGGAGTGGCAGCAACAATAGAATATTTTGTGGAGGAAATTGACAATCAAGGAAAACCAACAGGACGCATTGGGTATAACCCGGTTTTCTCCAAGACCACTCAAGGCGGTTCTAAAAGAAATGGCTGACAGTAAGTGGCTTGTACCGAATGAAGAATTATGCCCAGTAAGACTGTTCAAAAAACTAATAAGCAAGCGAGACCAACTCATCAAAACGAATCGTTTATTTTTAACTCCAAATCCAAACTGACACCACCCCAATTCCAAAGGTTGGTACAAGAACAGCCCGGTTGGACAAAATACAATATCTTCCTGGTTCAAATCGGCGGCATCAGTGATTGGAATCGATGTCAACAAGATCAAGATAACAAATCATTCTGCGAGGGCCACTGCTGTTTCAACTCTAGCCAAAACGGGAATTGGAGAACAGCAATTAATTAAAATAACAGGGCATGGTAGCAGTCACTACATAAAACCATATCTGCAAATTGACTCGGGCTATCATCAGGATATAATTGACGCAATGAGGTCTGCTTCAACTTCTGCAAAGACAGTCCAAGAATCTCTAAATCAAGAGCAAGCAACTTCGAATCAACCTGCCATAGTATAGAATAATTGCGTTTTTAATATAACCATCAATCATAATGGTCCATGAATTTAGAAAACATTCAAGCTTTTTGTTGAAATTAATCAAAATTATTATGTAAAAAAATTTCCCATGAAATTCATCCGTTGCTATATGATGATCTGACAGAAATACACGGTCTGATTGGTTAAAAATCACAAGTGTGGAATTTTAAGCATAAAATAGTATTGTTGGAAAATATATTTTTGAAAATATCCACCATTTAGAGGCAAAAACGAAGAAGGAAACCAAGTAGTTGAAAATTACCAGTAACCACAAGTTCTGCCCAATCTCTGCTAACATGATGTGTAGAAGCCCTCGCTCAAAGATTAAAGCTTCCTTATAATGAACTCCAGGTTTGGTGTGAAATTGTTTAATTTAGAACACTTCCTTCATCTTCTTTCAAGCTACAGCATTTTTTTATCAAATCAGAAAAATGATGCATAAGATTCCAAAATGGTAACTACAATTTACCTTTCCGACTTCCGAGTATTGGGCGAAGATATTATTCGTGTTTTGCCTTAAATCATGGGAAAGCAATCTACACCTTTCTTTTGCTTCTTATTGTAGTCCGAAGTATTGACGCTTTCTTCGTCTTCAAGTTTCATAAACTTCTCATTTACTGCATCTCTCTTTTCCAATCTCCACTTACGAGTTGACGTTTATTTCGCTTTAGATTAGGGTAAGATAGCATGTATGAAAACCAGCTTTGCTCAAACGATTCATCGAAAAGGCAGGTATATCTTAAAACAGCAGTTTTAAATAAACTTCTATAGTCTGATATAGATTAGATATTGGTTCTTCATTGATCTTTTTGATTTTCCCAACGTAAAAGAATCATTTCAATGTAGGAAGTTCTACATTTGGGAGACATTGGGCTGGGAGAGATTTTAGATGAGAGAACCAGTAAGAGTCAGATATTTAAGAGACTCGTTATAGTAACTTTTATGCACTTTGTTTCTAAATCCAAACCTAAATGCCATATGCCGATGATACATTCCGAGCTCAGAAGATAAATCATTGTTGTTAACAGCGATCACTTCACCACATATACATATATACAAAGTCCTCCACCGTGCCTGTCTTCTCGCAATACACTCTAAAAAAACTACTACATCGAGTGATTCTCGTAGACGGTTTCAGTATATAATTTTTTGAGTTTTCGTATACATTGGCTGAATTATAACGACATTTGTGGGAGGTGTTGGAAAAAAAATAATCCGTCTGGGAGCTTTCAACGAAAATGCTGCCTAAACCCTTTGAGATATAACAAAATATTGTATGGTAGAATTGTGTATCTTATATAGGTCTATCTCCTAAGGATAACATACTATATTATTATTCATTTTACTACTTTGAAAAATTGGCAATGATAATGCGGTTATGTAAAATCTATGTACCCAAATACATTATTAATCTTTTTCATTTTATCATAATAAGTTAGAGGCTTTAAGTATCGCTTGACGTGAAATTTCTTATCAGCAAATATTCATAAATATTTTTTATTACTTCTTTAGCATCAGGATGTGAATATACCACAATATTTCTCATTAAGTGATAATTGGGGTTTTATGGTGAAAGACATGGATTGCAAATTATGTTGTTTACTCAACTACGAAGTGTAACTTGTGTACAACCGGCATTAGTCACTGTTGGCGTTTGTTTCCTACTTTAAGTTTTATTTTAGTTGTTTACGATTCAGCTCTGCAAAAAACGATTTAGCTTGTGAAGCCACAGTAATTGTAGTGAGACAATGCAAAATTATACTAACTGGTTTATTAGAACTAGAATTACTTTGTAAGTCTTCCTTACGAAACTTTCACGCAATTTACACAAATTTAATTAGACAAATCTATTTATAGAAAATGAAGGTTTCTTTCAGTAGTGCCGAGAATGAAATACGTTCATATATTTTGGATTATACAACACATTATAACCGTTTCGTTCATCGCATAAAAATATATTGAACAGATTGTATTTTTATTAAATAAACTTCATGCACATGTTCAAAGGATAAGTCGAAAAAGACATGTTGCTTCCTAAATTTTCATAAACACATTCGATATAAATAAAGTAGAGTAGATAAGCCGCAATTTTATGTAAAATGTCAAGATAATTGGTAGCTTATTAACATGCTGATATTATTCCTCATTAAAAGCCGGGACACACATAACAGCATCGTACCCGATCCGAATGTTAGTTTATAACGGGTGTCCCACGAAGTATTGACAGACTATATTCTCGAAAACTGTCCATATCAGGTACATGTATAAAATTTGGCAGAAACTGATGCTTATATTTATAACACCGAGATAACATCTTCAATAATATTCCATCACTTTGAAACAACAAATTGAATATTCATAGTAAATCATTTGAAAATTTTGACAGAAATTCACATTTTTTAAATAAGCCTATAGATTATTAGCCTCAAATAAGATCTACTTTATACCGAAAAAATAAGTATTCAGTATAATTGTACATTTATTGTTATGAGAAAAAAAACTTATTTGCTACAAATCACATATTTCTTCACCCTCAAGAAATCACTTTAGCCTACAAATTATGTGGCAATTGAAACAAAGAATTCTCACCCTACCCTTTGCCTATTATTCACAGGTCACCACCTGGATAAATGAATTGTTAAACTCATGGCGATTACAAGAATTGTGAGATATCTTTGAAGGTAAGGAAATACATGACAATTATATTTAAGTAGGTAGAAGTAACAAGCAAACAAAATGTACCTCAAACATACACATTTCCCAATTAAACCTGTCAGATCTACTCCAAGAACTCCAAAAAACTACTATGGGGAAAGCATTAATGTGCACCCTTAAGGATAGACAAGGCTATCTTGCGGATACCATTGTTGGTTATGTTTTAGATATTCTTCACTCAAAAATTTAGGTAGCTATGAAACAAATAACTATAGTAGCAACAACATAGGTTATCATTCATTATTGTTAGGTGAAGTGTATTCAAGAACTGTCATAATATTCTAAAGACACTAATAATAAGTGAATAATGTCTTCCATTTTTACTTACGATGTATATATGTTGACATGTTTCTTATTTATGAAGAATGTGGAAAAAACAAAATTGTCAAGGTTTGAACAGAAATCGTTTTTCTGATAGGATAACTCCAACCAAAAATGCTTGTGTCCATGTCGGACGAAAGCTCAGATAGATGGCAATGTGATAAATATTTTCACTTATCTTCAGGTAAATTCACACACATCAATACGATGTATTCAACAAGAATAATTCTAAATAAGTGGGAGTTCAATATAAAGA
The DNA here is from genome assembly GCA_910591675.1 of Galerucella calmariensis. Taxonomy (NCBI): domain Eukaryota; kingdom Metazoa; phylum Arthropoda; class Insecta; order Coleoptera; family Chrysomelidae; genus Galerucella; species Galerucella calmariensis. The sequence continues at coordinate 9,580 of CAJUYG010001218.1, forward strand.
GTATTGAAAAATCACAAATACCATCTTGATAAAAGATATTTAACAGCAAGGTTTAGTTCCTGCAGATCCTGAACCCCGGTATCCACTTGTTGCATCCGTCCGTATCGTTTCAATTTATCGTATCATCTTATCGTTTCATTTTGGTGTGATACATTGCAACGTTTGCGAATTTCTTGATGCTTTTATTTACGTGTGTATCTTTATAATATCCCCGAACGGGAAAGATACGCATAGCTGTTGACTACTTCATTCTATCTTTCCTCAGTGCTGCCAAAAGATACTCCATTTTCTTTTCACACTAATCAACAGACCTATCTAGTTCCTTTTCGATTTCCTCCCAAGCATCTTGCTTTTGAAACTTGAAATAAGCTGCATGTTTCGGGCTCCAAAGCAATTCATATTTAGATACCATAAACTTTTATGAAATGTATTGAATCGTCTTTATTTCACTCCATAATTAACAACCCAAATTGTTTCTACTATCACCACGCAACATGCATCACACCCTCCTTGGCTGATTGATTGATTGATTGGTTCAGCACCACCAGTCAGAGGCCAAAAGCCATTGGAATCTCAGCCTTTAAGCTTTTTGTGCTTTTTGTTGTGCCCCGTTATTGTAGTTATCTAAACGCAAGTGCAAAATAATGCGAAGTGTGGTATCCAAATGTTTTTCTAATCTAAGGAATCTAAGGTTGAAACAATTAATTAGTGGATATACTGCAGAAATTTACCAGAATTAGATATTCAAAGACAGTTGTGGATAGGACACGGGATACTGTCCAAAAATCATATGGCAAGCTATTGTTGTTGGTCCAATGTGAATAACACGAGAAAAGTGATCACAAACGACCTTTTTTCCTACTAACAGTAATATAATGAGGCGAAAATAGATCGACAATATATTATACAATAGATCGTAACCAGGATTAGCCCAACATGATCGATACTTAAATGCAGAATATTATCTCTTGTATATAATTCCTCATATATTATTTGTGTTAATAATAGAAAACTTTCAAATGCACTAAGACATGGCATAAAGGCTTACACGTCCCCATGAAAAATACCCTCGTTCTGATTTAATCAAATGCTTAGGGTATTAAACCGTGTAGGCTTTAATGTATGGGATTTAATTGAAATCTAATCGTTTATTTTTTTTCCAGATCCGTTTTCAGAAAAATGTGACTAAATAAATACACTATCGTCTTCATTTTTATTAATAATAATTGAGGGAGCTACAGTGACATCAGCATTTCGATAGGTACCTTCAACGTTAATAATATGCTAAATCGAATTATTTCAGTGATCAATAGGAATATTACTTGTAACCAGAAAGTGTCAGAAACGAGCAGAGAATAACTACATAGCAAACAATCTGTTTATCTTCGTGTAATTCCTATCACTTATGGCAATGGTCGACTATTCTCTGATAGTTTCTGACATATTCTGATTGCGGCTGGAACGTGAACGATTTTGACATCTATATTTTTTAATATCTTGTAAGTAATCATAACGCCACATTCGTGAACGATATCGCTTGCCTCTTATCACAATATGTAAATTACATTTGAGATATTGCTTTCCACAAACTTGTTCGGCTACAAACAATTTCCGTTTCGTTTTTAATTAGGCAATCGTCACAGAAGAAGTTTTCAAAAAAACTCCAAGTCAAACCATTATAAATAACTTCAAATCAGGCTATCAACTATGGCTTTGAACTCGACCACCGAGGAATATGCAAATTGTTTATCTATGACGTCAGATATATTACATAATTTTTGCTTAAAAGGAACTAAAGTTCCTACCGTGTGTCCCGCGTTCTACCTTTTTCTAATATTGTTATTGTACACCAGATAATAAGCACATTTTTGCACATCCTTTTTAGAATTTCCTTCTCACTTGGTTACCCGCTCAGGTTGAAATTATCTCAGCACTATAGATAAAAAATATTTCTACAAAATACTAATAATAATTCGAATATGAAAAGCTACACCTTTTTTATATACATTCTTGTTTCACATCTATTAAATTAGTTCCACAGCGGATAAGATAAACCGACCCTGTTGGTTTGGTTCCTTTTTTTTCATCATCTAATCGGTTTGGTTTCAGTCTATGTTCATTTTCGACTGATCCGACACTGAATATCGCCCGTTAGTATCTGAGTATGACTGGAAACCACGCTAGCAAAACCGACTATTCCATTTATCTTTCATATACAGACATGGCATCCTGTCGACTCGTGACACAAAGGCGTAGATAGAAAATATTGCGGGGCCTTGTTCTTGCATGAATTACGAAGTTCGTTTCAAGAATACCATAAATCTTAACTTTTTTGGGGAACTGCCTCGCTAGTTGTAATTTTATTGCTGATATATATGTCTAGGATTTTGTGTAAGATAAAACTTGCTGGTCCTTTTTTTAATTAAATTAGTCGAAATTTATGACCAGCGTAAGCATGCAAAGTGTTTAAAGGAGGGGTAATAGCATTGGGAGACTAATTATTAGACGGAAGAATTGGATATTTTGGTCATCATCAAACTAAATACTTCGTTTAGGTCCAGTATGTACTTTTCTGTTGGTGCAAAACACCATCCACATATTTAACGTTTTCTTTACTGGGATAGATGTATTTGTGAGATATCAATGACTTCTTTAGTCCAGAATCATGCTCTTAACCCGCGGCCGCAGTGCAGGCGGGTGGAGGGAAGCTTGGCGGGTAGAGGGTAGAAGTCAATGGGTAGAGGGTGAATATATCTTGGCCGCTCTGGTCGACGGAAAATTATCGTACCAACCCAAAACCAAGATTCCCTGGTGGCTAGCTTGGCGAGTCGATAGACTGCTTAAGATGATGGGGAATCGCAGTGCGGCTGGTTCAATTCAATCGCTTGGTACGGAAACATAGCTCGCGGGTTGCTTGGAGGGACCCTCCAGGTAACACGCTTGCACTGTGGCCGCGGCTTTGGAGCTTCTGGACGGATAATATCTACCTTATACTGACGAGGCGCAAATGCGACGAAACCGGTATATGAGTGACATTGTCCTTTTGAATTGGAAACTAAAATGTTTGGTTCTGTCTTGAGGATATACCAGCCCCGTTAAACATTGAAGTTTAATTCAATTTCCTCCGTGGCATATAGCCAGGGAAGTATTTGTTGTTTTATAGTGAACAGTCTTTGGTCTTTGATTTTCAAAGACTCTGTAAGGCATTATCTTTTCATAACACGCTTTATTGAAATGAAAATTCATTTGCAGGAAACTGTGAATAAAGTAGATTAATAATATTCCTATTAATATCCCGATTTATATACAGTCTCATTTGAAGAAGATAAATAAGAAAACCCCACCAAAAAAAACACAAAAAAACACAAAAACCATGCAAGTGGGTGCGTGTGGACACACAAGCATACCAAAAAAACAAAAAAAAAAACAAAAACCATGTGTGTGGATGAGTGAGGCGTGTCCAAAATGGGCAAGCGCTGTTCATCTGCGCACGCACCAAAAAAAAATAAAAAAACCAAAAAAAACTCACAAAACACAAAAATCACCGGGGTGGACAAGAAAGAACACTGCGAAGAGTAACCCCCCAATACGGGGTCTCCGCACTTCTAACAAGATGGGAGCTCGGGGACACCTGAGGGGCCAGCTCCAAAGAAATGCGACGGATCACTCATGTTAAGGCCGGTTTCACCAAGGCGGGTGGAACAGACTTTGACATGAGGCGGCGAAAGCACACACACACAACCGAACCGACATAACGACATGGAGAAGGACAAGGGAACATATCCACCAGAGCTACCCCTTAACATGGAAAGACATCCCTGACGCCCCCCATAGAATAAAGGGGGGAAAGGGATACGCGATCGCGATGAACGAGTGAGGTCCTGCCGGAAGTGGCAGGGGGTGGATGGAAGGTTCTACTTAGCATCAACCCGCGGGCCATAAGCCCGGGGGTGGATTGTGGGACGGGTGTGTGTGTGTGTGTGTGAACGAGGGATATTTGAAAGGCCAGTCTGATAAATAATCTTCCAAAAGTGGACTCGCTTAGGGCAGCAACTTTTTTCTTTTGTTTTGTTCCGCTGAAATATATTCCAGAAAATACTTAACACTAAAAACACTTTGATTTGACTAGTATTATAAGCGTAGAACTGAAAATTGTATTTACAAAAATAAAGTTGAAAATTTTTTCGACTCTCTTATTTTTGGCGGGGTAACATTCATTTCAGTGCATGTCGCTCTTCATAATATATTTTTTAGTAATTTAAATTTAAATTCAGTATGTTTATTGAAATGTTTTGCAATCAGCAATAAATTATTTAAAAAATGTCACTTTCCTGGTTTTGACATCATTATACGCCTTATATACAACAACTTGATTAATTAATTAGTATGTCTTCGTAGCGGAGTGGTTGAGAGGTTAAACTGCATGAAATGAAGAATTATATGCATAGGGTCCGAATGCTGGTAGCGGTGATAGTTTTTATTTATTATATTGTGACATTATTACATCACATAACTACTTTAGCGCCGTCCTGAGGGCTATAGCGGCGGACACTTTATAGCTAAATACCTTCTAGCGGTAGACTGAGGTTTATTTTATCAATAATTCCTTCCGAGTCCCAAGAAAATAAATGGAATTATAAACACATTTATAAATGATTATATCCTTACAAATTTGAAAAAGGGGAAGCCTTTAAAATGAAATGAAATTATATGAAACCAAATTTCGCACAAAAATAAAATTCAATCCGTCCTTGAATAAAATTCAACCATGAAACAAGAGTTGTTCGCCGTTGGGTGGCGGAAAGCATATATTATTAGTAAATAATTAAATTTTGACATTTTCGGCGGATGGCATATAAACTACCGCCCTAAGGCGGTATTTTAATTTTATATTCATAATTCCGCCGGCTTAACACTAGCCACACTAATTTTAAGAACATTCAGCTTTGGCAATGAGTTAATTAAAACTTGGTATACCTACAATGACAAAATCCAACAGCTCTATGCATATCAATTTGCTAACAATAAAAAATATACAGCCTATAAAAAAAGTATAGTCAATTTAATGGTTTCAAGGTTAAAAAATTAGCCAAATTAAAATTACTTGCTCAATATTAGGAATGCAGAGTGAAAAAAGCAAAAGTTTCAGAATTAGCTGTTTACTCCTAAGTCGATAATTTTTATTCTTTCGAAGATGGACGTTTCAGTTGCAATTTTTTTTTATAGATGCTGTACCAAAGAAGAAGCGTCGTAGGCAAAAAGAACGAGAATATTGGATTCAACCTATTTAACAAAATAGGCTTACCTAAAGTTTATTCTTGCTCTTGGTCTTGCTTATTCGGTCTTGGTCTTGCTCAAATCGTCCGGTATTGGTCTTGGTTTTGTTCATTTTACCCGTTACTTGTTTTTTTTTACTTTTAGAGATCATCATGGTTATTAATAATTTATAATCAATTACCAGCTGGCATAATTTAGTATTAAGGCACTGTATAAATTGAAAGTTTCTCATTATACCTCCATTCGTTTGAAAAAGCTACTGTGTTAGCGAAACGCGTCACAACTTTAAGGATAAACATAATGTAGATTTAAAAAAATAAAATTGTTTGATTTCATAATTTACTATGGATCTACATAAAGTAAAAGCCTCATCTATTCAACTTTCTGAGTCTCATCTTTTGTGTTTATCGTGAAAATATAAGTAAACATTCATAATGAGAGAAAGAAATTCATTAACAATTTATAAAATATTGGAAAAGTATTGTCAATATTAATATCTCAAGAGACAACCTTTTTCAAAAACCGTTTAGTAAATATAATTAAGTTGGAAGGTACATTAAATTTTATTCAAATGCATCCATCACAGACAAATTTATATTTACCCCGTCTCTGTGAAACCCAATATCCCGTGACGATACTACGTCGTTGGGTGGCATGAGAGACTATTTTGAAATGCGATAAGAAGCAAGGACAGGGATAAAAGTTGTTTTTCCTTCACTTCACCATCAAAATAAATCCTAATGGCTGCTGCTGTATCGAAACCAGAAGAGAGGAGGATTAACTCTAAATCTTACCAGTTGTTTTTGCACAACAGGTTTAATGTACGCCAAGAGTAGGATAGTCTTGATATTTTATGAATTATTTAACCGACTGAATGTTATTTTCGTAAAATTGCCAGTGAAAATGACATCTTTTCAGCACATGAAAATGGACTTTTCTTCCCTAGTTTTAGAGTGCCTAGTTATAAAAAACATTTTTTATTCATTTTCTTCAATATTGCTCTGAATTTCAAATAAACGATTCAGAAAAGAGTTAACTGTATAAAGGTAGCAACCCAGACTTTACTTCGGTAAATTGTGATTGCGCGGAGCGTTAGGCTACATTCGTTATAATTTCGCTGGCCAAGTGGCACTTTGGCACGCAAACTAAGCAAACCTATTTCAGTGTGATCGTTCACAATGCAACTTGGCGGCAGAGTCGAAGTTAAAGTCGTCGAAATTTCTTGTAAGCAGCAGATAGGTACAATTACGTGTTCAAAATATCGGTGTACGAACAAATTATGTGAAGCATCTATTTGAGAGGATCTCAATAAAACGATTCTCTTTAATAGTTTGAACGAACCCAACCACGATGGAATTGGAAATTAAGGTAAGATATTTCAAAATTGATTTGATATCTATTGTGCAAATTTAATTTTAACCACAAAGAACAGACTGCATTCTTAAAGAAATTAACATTGCGATATTCAATCCAGTCTCTGACAATAAATTTATTTTTTGTCATAGGTGTTCAAAGCAACGACAAAATAAAAGCCACTAAAGATATATCTATGCGGCCCAGCAAAATCATGAGCATGGAGATGGGAGATGCGGTATCTTCGACAACAACTCAAGACCTATCAAACATTCGTGATAGTGTTTATCGATCTCGGAGAAAATTGCTTCCACCAATTCCCAAAAATTTGGACGACGTTTTAGACGCTTTGGCTACAATTAAAATTAAAACTTAAATACAAGAAAACTTTCTGCTTTCGTTCAATAAGGAGATGGGAATAGTTATATTCAGCTGTGAAAAAAACCCTTCACGCAGCTCGCACTAGACATTATGGTTCTTGCACAAATGAGGAGAATACAAAATATTGGACACAAAAGAGAGTATCCTGACAGGGACAGTGAGTTGAGGTCTTTCGGCTTCATATATTTCGACAGTGATGGTATTTCAGAATGCTTCGTTGAAGAATTGATTGCCGAAGCTTCCAACGATGCCCTTATAATTGCCTTTTGCGATTATCTAACGGGCAGTTACATTTCTGAATCTATAGTGGAAAGAAAATTCATCTTATCTGGGTGAAAGGACATTGCGGGATAGATGGAAATGAAAGAGTGGACTACGAAGCAAAAGCGGCATGTAGAATATCTAAGTTAACTAAAACCCAATCATTTTCGGACTTAATAAATAGCCCACACATGTTGGAAAAACTATTATCAAAATATTGCAAAAACAAACAGCAATCAGTATTTCCATTTATATCCGCAACTCCCCAGTAAAAGTAACCTCTTAAATTTAGATTATAGCAAAAGACATCAGGAAATTCTCACACGTTTGAAAGTGAATCATGGACGTTTTCGGGCTCATCTACACAAAATAGGTATTTTCAACACACCTTTTTGTACTTGCGATAATATATCAATAGCTTATCTCAACCATATTTTTTTGCATGTGAGAATAGACTGACAGAAAGAACAGAACTTTATAATTCTCTCATAGCCTACAACTTTCCCATGCCTGTTAATTTATGTTCACTTCTGGCAAAAAACGAAAAGGTCATTTTTGACCTACTTATACGGTTTGTTAATGATGCTAAACTGGAAATATAGACTTTTCCTTCAGATTAATATCTAAACTTACTGTACTCCCTGTAGTTAATGGACACCGTCCGAGACCATCTCTCTCTCACACACACATTTCTGAATCTGCGAGATCTTCTCCAGAGATGCGGACTTCATGTAGCCCAAGCCGAGGACAGACCATCATCGCATGTGAAATGTGTATCTTTTTGTAGCCATTTTAATGAAATATTTTATTCTCCGTATCCTGATATTTTTTTTATTTTTCAATGGATTAAAAGATGTTCAAGTGGGAGCTTAGGTGCGATCGAATAGCTTAGATTATATAATAAGCAGATAATATTTATTATGTAGTTCATACCCGTGCGCGAAATCACAGCATAGCATACCTTTTAAAATACGTGCGCGCAATTGTATGATGGTATTAGGATAGCCGCTTGAGATCTCTGACCTCTGCGCAACGGCAATAATATCGTGATTTAAGCAGGCCCATTTTTTTAGGCCGAGATGGGAAACTCATGTTCGAATGTAGTACCCAGGCATTGTTGGACTCATTTCGAAGGAAATGCCTACCAACCAAACCCACCTCAAACTCACCGTTGCTCCAGATTTACTACTTTGGCTGGCCGCGGCAGTAAATCTATCACTTCTCTTCCTAGTTAAATAAATAACTATTTTTGTATTTCATACTATCATTATATTTTATATTTCAGCATATACATTTACATAAATTAACAATTTTAGCACTTTTTTTTCACAGTTGGCTGATCTACATATTCTGCCGTCATGCGATCGCCAACCACCATGTTTCTTGAATGTTGAAACGCCTCCTCCCGCATTTGCTAAGAGATACGCAGAAGTTCTAACTAAAATTATATTATAGGGTATATTATACATCTTGAAATATTTGGCATACATTTTGATTTTCTATTTAAATTAAAAATAAAACTACGATGAACTGTTTTTGCTGGCCTGAGAGCTGCACTATTGTTGATGATGACAAGGATGACAATAGTATTGTTCGCAGTATGATTAAAATAATATTACCTTTACCATTTATATCTTCAAACACAGATCGCAATTATTAGGTTCTGCATGGTAAACCGCGACTCTCGGAGTGTTAATTTTAAATTCGCTGCGGCGCGAATCAGGTATCAGACCAGTTTCGGAGGATTTGCGCCTCATCAGTACAAGGTAGATATTATCCGTTCAGAAGCTCTCAGAGCATAATTCTGGACTGGAAATAACGCTGAAATCACATTTACCCCAGTGAAGAGAATTCTAGGAATGAGTTAAAAGCGACTTTCCCACAACTTACCACAAACCAAAATTCATATTGACAAAAAAACCATCTCGGTTTTGTAGTTATTCATTTAATTACAGTTATTAAGGGGAATCTATCAGCAGCGATTTGAGAAAATATTGAAATATTTTTGGCAAAGAATTTTGAGGTAATGGATGTATTGAAAATTAAGAAAAAAATATATCATGTAGATTAATGTTGAACTTAGAGTTCTCATCCAATAAAAACTTTGAAATGCTAACCAAATTTTTTTGAAAAAATACGAATCATGAGGTAATTACACATATTAAGCAAAGTAAATAATTAAATATGGATTAAGTGGAAAAACTAATTGATAAGAAGTCTAATTTGAAGCTTTATGAATACTATATAAAAATCTCAGAATCCTCAAATTATTTATGACCGTACAATTCCTTATTGAAATTCGGTTGCTACCACTAAAATATCGGATAAAAATCCATCGCTCGCTTTTATATCCTTCTATGACTGACATTGTCTCTCTGCTTCGGTAGTCTCGTGCCGTCCAACGCTCGCCGGTCTCGGCGGTCTCCCAGTTCAGAACTGACGAAGCTTATAGAGTAGTACGTGAACCAAAATCCGCTTGGACCGCTTGGCTACCTACATGTTGCGGAGCTTTCATATTTCTAATAAAATTTTCGTTATGTGAACTTAAACGTGAGGACGTAGGGAAACAAAAAAATATACAAAGCATAATTGTGCAAGTCGAATTTGGTAGATGCCCCTTAATAGATGTCAAGAAAATAGTATGATACTATTTATAACGCCTTACAAATTTGAAAATTACTTTCACTAATTGGAAACATCTATTTCTCGGGCTATATGCCCCGACGGACAATGAATTTCTGTATAACAATCAGGTAACAAAGATTGAAATATGGGAAAGAAAAGTACTGAGGAAGATACTAGGAGGTAAAAGATTGGAAGATGGGACATGGAGAAGGCTAATGAATAAAGAAATAAAGGAATCGTATGGATACCCTGATATAATTCATTATATAGAAGCACAAAGAGCCAGGTGGTTGGGACATATGTAGAAGGCCTAAAGGTAGACACACTAGTAAATCGATCCTTGAAGGAGAAGGAGGTAAAAAACGAAGAGGCAGACCGAGGAAGAAATGGGTGGAGGCGGTAGCCGCGGACATAAAGGAAAAGGGGATAGAAGATTGGAGAAGAGCTGCGGAAGATAGGAAAAGGTGGAAAGCCCTAGTAAGAAAAATAGAGGAAGATGAAGAAACCTAATTTAAAAATGTATGTAATTGGTATACCTATGTAATTGATAAGTCATGGGCCTCTAAGGCCTGTAGAACTGTAATATATATTGTTCTACTCCTATACTATAAGTTGTTAATTGAATGCCAATTTTCAGTTTCATAATGATACTTATTGGTTTTCATTATAAAACTGGAAAATTGACCAATAGAAATCTAGATTTACAAATACCCAAGTAGGCAGACCCAATATTTTCTGTAGAATATTTGACAGTTTCTAAGAGACCAGTGTGTTTTATGACAGTTAAAATCTTTTGCGTTAGTTTCTTGAAGAAATGTCGAGAACCAGACCAAAAATACTTTATGACCAAGGTAAATACATATTTAAACTTATTAATTTTTGTTTACAATAATTTATTACCTACTAATTTTGTATAACAGTAACATATCTACATACGCTTCATGCTATTAATTGAATAATGTGGTCCCGTAGCACAGTGAGGAAAGGCGCCGCATAAAGTTGTTTTCGATCGGTACATGCCGGGCTCGAGTGCCGATTAGTACATTTTTTAATATTTTTTTAAATCAAATTTATTCGTAGAAAAAATAGTGTATGCAACTCTCGTGATGGTTATTATATGATCGTTGCATAATAAGTATACTATTACTTTCTTATATGAATTTGTGCTCATTCCAACTACCCATACCTATATATAAATATTAAAACCACTTGAAAAGTATATAGTTAATTTTCAAAGAGTAAACATCTGTGGAATTCCTCAATAATTCATTTCTACCGTAAAAAGGAACGAATAAAAGATAATAACCCTTTTGTTGTGGCTACGGTCAAACAGAGTTAGTAATGGCTTAGAGAAAACCATAAAGGCATAATAGGAACCCTACTCTCGTTTATTATTAGTTTCTTGAATTCGAAATAATCATTACTTTTCTTGAACTTTCTGGTTGTTCACAGGAAAGACCTAATCAATAACTCACCTGTCAGTTATTATCAAGTTTTTTTGCACTTTCTCTATTATAAGCCAGCAGAGATACATCTTTTTAGTGTCATACAGGGTGGGCCATGACTGACTTCTACCTCGTATTGAGGCTCCTAGGGAAAATTTAAAAAGTCCATTAAATTTTTTTAATAAATAGCATGCCTGCACTGAGAGGTACACCTATGAATCTCAATATTAAATCCAAGAATTTGTTTGATATAATACTTGTATTTATTGTTCTTTTATGAACAAAAATCTATTCCCTTGCTTAGAGCTCTGTCCGTATTTAATGATACTGATAGGAAATGGAACTGTGATAAATTGTTGACTATAATTCAATAAAGATGACTTCCCAACTAGCAAAATGGAATTCTAAGAGGACTGAATTGTTGTATAACATTCGAATAGCGTTGTTTCAAGGACTTTTTATTTTTATTAAGCCTTTTGTTGCGATAATTTTGTTTTTTAAAGAAAATTGTTGTATTAAATGATTCTATAGTGACTTTTACAATATAAGCTATAGCGCATTATACGATCATTTCTTTTAAAATTATATAATACCTTATAAGCAGTTGTATAAAAATGGGCCCTTTTTACTTGTATAAGGATCATTTACTTAATTGTTTTGTAGACCGTTATAAGAATTTTAGTATCTTGTAGCTGTTTATACAAACCTTATAGAATTTAAATTGCTACTTGGGTTATTATGTTCTTACAGTATTTTCTAGTAAAACATTCACATTTGGAGTCAAAGTCACTATCGCTGCTAATATTTGAATTCATTCAATTCGATCACACGATTCCTCTATTAAATTTACGCGTTTCCATGTTTCAAATAGTAGCAGTATTGATTAAGTGCCTGTTGTATATTCCCCAAATATGTTTTATGGGCTTAAATTGACATTAATAAGGAGAAAGTCTTAGCAGACGATGCCCATAACTGAGTGTAATTTAATCTACTACCTAGTTTTCTTTCGTTCATTCCTTTCAGCGAACGATAATAATTCCGGTTTGGAGCAATAATATGGAAATTTTATATTTTCATTCGTAAACCATTCTATTAATGCAACACTCGTTTGGTAATTGCTTATTCAAACTTTCCGAATCGCACAGAGCATTATAACAGTTGGTTCACGCAAAACTGGCAAAAGTTTTTTTTAACAATTTTAAAACATCTCCATATGCTTAGTACCGTGATAATCGACATATTTTTATTTTGGTGAGAATGAGAGATAAGCTCCATAAACAAAACCATGCTTTCCAACTGCATGCACAATAATGATTTTCCACTATTAACTGTGAAGTCTACAATCATTGCGACAGGGATAGTAGTTTAACAAAAACGTAATTCAGTATCCCCAGGAGATTGTCTTTAACATATTTGGTGCTTGAAATTACCTAACAAGATGAAATTATTTGAATGAAAATGCCATTAGTTTAAAATTCGCGCTCAACCAAAAATGAATGATGACATTAGAAGTGCGTTCATAATCTATGGATAAGGTGGGGAGCGAAAACAGACAGTGTACGTGTCAGTCAGACGACGGGGTAAACGCTTCTCGTGATGCGTTATGGTGTAGAGTGTGAAGTATATATTAAATGTTCTTTAGTAACAAAAATAATAATTTAATAATAGCAGAAGTGAAGAGATGGTGTATTTTCGTATGAATCTAGTATTCAGGTCTTGAAAAAAGTCACTAAAATTAATTTAGATTGTACGTCTTATTATTGTTTGCTATCTTTTTTCTGTTATTTTTTATGTTATTGTGTTTTTGAACCTACCAAATTATTTCAAAGACTGTTATCTATTTAATAATTTATGTATACTGCGTCCAGATCGACAGGTTTCTTTCTGTACTTCAGTTGATATTTTGTAGAAACTTTGTCTGTGATAAGCAATTGTAAAAATTTAATGGGGTTCCATTGCTTTCCGGGAACCAAACTGCTAATCTAATAATGGTTATCTGAAAGGGGTCAGGTAATCTGGTTCCCGCTACCTACATTAATACTCTGGTACTCTGGCCCTAAATTAATCCGACCAGTAATTTCGCCCCAGTAATGAAAACACAATTGAATGCTGTTCTTAGAATTGAGGTGAGGCAGATACTTGATAAAAATAACAACCCCTTGAATTATCAGATTTGTAATCATGTATCGAAGTGAATTTGAGCTGAAAGTAATGGAAAATAGCATTATGAGAGTAGAAATTATTGAAAGTATTCGTGGCAAAAATTTACTTGTAATCGATAACTACAAGTTACATAAAAAATTGAAAACTACAGACGAAACTTGTTGGAAATGTACCAACAGAAAGTGCAAAGCATGTGTTTATACACTCGGTGAATGTAGTGCAATTTGTGTAACCAAATCTTCGTCGAAACACTGCCATCCTGCAGATAGTTCTACCTTAAATAGGCAAATAGTTTCTGCTTCCTGCAAAAGAAAAGCTGTTGAAGATGTTTCCGAAAAACCATCAAACATTATTCGCTCAGCATTGAAAGAAAATCTACCAGCAACTTTGACAACTCAAGATGTCGAGTACATAAGAAAAAATATGTATAATAGTCGACGTAAGTTTGTTAATACCCGCTCTTCCCACGAATATTAACGACGTACATCAAGTATTGAATTCGATCAACGTAAGAACTTCTCAAGACGAACAATATCTTTTTATCAATTGCTTGCTAAGCAATATTATTGTTTTTACGTGCACAACAAATCTCGAAGCTCTGGAAAAATCAGAACGCATCTACGTTGACGGTACATTTGATTTCTGTACCAAATATGTTTTTCAAATGTTCACTATTCATGGTTTTTTAAGCGGACATTACATACCACTGTTGGTTTGTCTTTTACCAAACAAGACATCCGATATGTACAAAAAAACTATTTCTAATGATTCTGGATAAGTGTTCCGAAATCAATATGCCTACTTTCGGAATACAATGACGCGAACAGTGATATAGGCCGTTGGTTACGTTCAACTTTTGGTCTAACTTATATGGATACTGATGAAGTCGGTGATTGCATTGCCTTCGAATTAAGCGAAAACAGACCGGACGATACAAGGTTGGAAAAGTATTCAGATTATTTGATCGAAAACTATATTGATGACCAATCTCATTTTCCGCCGACAATGTGGGCCAAAAATTCAGCAGATCTATCTCGGACAACAAATGCGTGCGAAGCTTTTCATCAAACTTTCAATGACTCTTTCTACAAAGCACATCCTAATTTAATAACATTTCTTGAAAAATTGTGTGAATTTCAAATTGAAACTTAAGTTAAATTGCAAATAATATTTGAAACGCCCCGTCGCAATTTTGTGTATCCGAAAAAGGCCAAAAGAAAGTTTTGTCCAATATCTCAAAATCATTGGTACGCGGACGATTCACTCGTCTTCGGGGTCTTTTATTTTCAGACTCTAATGAACTATCAAACCTTTCGAGACGTTCTACAAAACTTAATATTAGATATTTCCTCTCTCTTAGGCGTTACTTGACGCGTGGTGAAACGTAAATTGCAGTTGGGAATTCCTAAATACTATTTATGTATCACCTAACTTTATTAAATGGTTGGTGAAATCGGGCATCAATGTCAGATAAGGAGCAGAGTTTTAGGAAAACTTAATTACTCTTGATAACGGTTGCTGAAACGCTACCGAAAGATTGAATTAAAAGTATAAAAAATTGTGGTTTGCTTTCCCAAATTAATAACAATAAGGATAACTGCTAAACCATACTTTTTGCCTTATTTTTGGTGCTCATATGATTGTTTATCCAGTAAGGAAGGCGAAAGAATAAATATTGAGCTCGAAGGAGAATCCCGCTACACCTCTGTAGACGCCTCTGATCACCTAACGCTTGGAAAGTTTTCAGCTTCGCTTTGACAATTTTATATTGTCATATTCATATTGCATATTTATTAAATAAATAACTTTTTAAAAAGCCACTCCTCCTACCCATATTTAATGCAGATACTGTCTAATTTTTACCTTTTAGAATAAAATCAATATTACAAGAAACAATGTCTCTCTTTCCCACCGATTCCAGCTATATTTACACGAGAAATTTTCTTTTAAATTGATGATTTGTGGTATCGAACAATGAATGGCATACGGGCTTGAAGACAATCGAAACTCTTGGAAAGTCTTTGTATTCAATTGTTAGTGAAATTCTTTGATAAGCATTTGTTAAATGAAACTAACATCACTGAAAACAGTCGGTAATCTCTTGAGAATACTTCACAATATGGTGAAAACCACTTTGGAGAACGCCACAAAGAACTTTCCGGGAAGTCATTCTTACTACACGGCGCGTTTCAAAAGATCCTCTCGACCGCTGTGCTGGTTGCTGATAGACATAGGTGGGTAACTAAAATAATTTAAAGGTTGAGAATGTTTGAATAGTGTGAGGTGAAGTTTGAGCAAATAAAAGTTTGGTAATGTATTTTCCCATGATTTCCATTTATTGTTATACCCAATTCGAATTCTTTTAGTGTTGGAGTTTGAGGTTGAGTAGTTTGAAATGTTCAAGCAGCCTGAGTTACCACTACTACCGAACTACAAGGCAGTTAATGGAATACTTATGAAGTGAGTGAATGTCTCAACTTTATTCGCTTTTTATTGAACTGAAGAAACAAATTCAACTACTTCATTGATTGAAAATGTGCTACTACTGATGGAAACGTGGAGAATAATAAGGACTTTGAACACTGAACGAACCATGGAGCTGTTAAATCCAATCAATTACATGAAAAAATAGACTTGCTAGGGTTTTCTCTTTCTTCTAAAGGTAATTAGCAATTCAGGTTGCATATTTGAAGATATATGTAACACTTATCCACCCTCACTCTAACTATTCCATCTCGCTTATTTCACTTTCGGAATCAGAAACAATAGAGTCATTATTAATATTAATGCACCTATTTTAATCTGAATAATTATAGGTAGAATACAATTTTCTATGTATTTTGTCGTCAGTACGAGTTAGTATCGTATCGTTCTTAACTCGATTCTTATCGGAGCGAGCAGAGCTTATGTTCTCATTGTAAGCGCTATTACAAAACGTTTATGCCAACTTAATAAGATTATACTGACAATTATACAGGGTGATTCATAAGTAATGGGCCAAATTGTAAATCTACGTTCAGAAGGCCAAAATAATAATATTTTCATTAACAATACTGGGCTTTAGTCTTCTCCTTACTGAGGTACAGGATGTTAAAGCGAAAAAAATTAAATAGATTTTTGTTAATAGATCAGCTACTTTGAAAATTGGGTATGAACTAGTTTTTGTAAGGGTAAACAAGAATGTGTGAGAGGATTTGAGTCAACTCGTAGATGTCGCCACATGCGCCATATGGATTAGATGAAATCAGCTACAAATTTTTTATCGCTCATTATTTTACAACTTACTTATTCAATTTGGATAGCCCCATCATTTCTGTAGAAAAAAGCTATACTTCTTTGATCTTCAAAATATTAACGATTTACGAGATATTTGAATTGTACTAATTCACTACACTACATTTCACGGTGGTGGACGTAGCATTAATCTGTTAAGACACAAGCATGCCATGGAATGTTGACATTTACCTTACCGTAATTGATAATTGGTAATAATATTAAAATGAAACTATACAAAAATTACGTAATAAAACACATTTATTGTACGCCAGTTAATAAAACGAACAGATTAATGCCACGTCGACCACCGTGAAATGTAGTGTAATGAATTAGTGAAATTCAAATATCTCGAAAATCGTTAATATTTTGAAGATCAAAGAAGTATAGCTTTTTTCTACGGAAAAGATGGGGCTATCCAAATTAAATAAGTGAGTTGTAAAATAATGAGCGATAAAAAATTTGTAGCTGATTTCATCTAATTCATATGGCGCATGTTTACCCTCACAAAAACTAGTTCATACCCAATTTTCAAGTCATTATGTAGGAAACTAGCTGATCTATTAACAAAAATCTATTTTATTTTTTTCGCTTTAACATCCTGTACCTCAGTAAGGAGCAGTCTAAGACCCATTATTGTTAATGAAAATATTATTATTTATTTATTAGTTCCTTGTTAAAACTTGGAATTTCGGAAGAACCGACTTGTCGTCTTTGTCTGGAATATGATGAAACAGCAGAGCATATAATTTGTGCCTGCCACGCCGCGGCTCGTGGAGGGCCTTATAGACCCACTCACCACACACCCAACCTAACATATAACCTGGTTCCTAGCGAATAATTATCAAACTGATTATAAAGTGTGCATGTCTAACTTCTCCCCAACTTAAAATTTCTTATTAGTCAGCGAATTATTCTGACTGTTGCCAATCAGTTTCAAATCGAATATTTTCTTTATACGAACGTTGGCTGCTTTTTGGTTTGGCTTGTGCGAACGCTTTTAACGAAATGCACCTTTCCTGTACATTTGCAAACGGTTTTTACTGCTCTACGAACGGACCTATTATAACGCCTTGCAAAGTTTTTGAAAAATGATTACCAATCAGCAGACCGTTCACTTAGAAGCAACAGCTACTGCTTCAGCTATAAACCACGAAAGACATTGATTTACACTTCTGAGTAGAATGGTGTTGGGATATCTACACGATATAACCAATCATACTGGTTGGTAATTAGGAGCATCATAACTTGTAGACCAGTTTCAGCTTATTTGTGCCTCGTTATATACAAGGTCGATATTATCCGTTCAGAAGCTCTGAGAGAATAATCCTGAACTAAAGATAATGCAGAAATAACATCAATACACTAACCCCAGTAAAGGAGATGATAACAAATTTTGTAATAGGAAGAAATTGATTATTGTGAAAAACATCATTGCACAAAAGATACGGTTCAATCAGCAATGCTTATGTAAGAACCCCATTTCTTGAAACAATTCTACGTCCTCTGTAAAATTTATCAATAAAAAATATAGATGAAAGGAGAGAGAAATATAGTTTTTCACTTCATAGCAGTATCCATATGGCGTTGTACAATGCAGATACCACAACATAATCTAATAATAAAAATATATATAAGCACAGCCGTTAGGAGGAGTGGGAAATGTTTGCATTGCCAACTTTATGCGAAAAGAGCAATTGGAATTGGCGGCGCTTCCTGACGAACTTACTTCAATTCGTAATAGAATTAAATTTGAATGTCACAAAACGAAGGGTTTCTCGAGAAAGCTGTGAACAGTTTCCATTAGAGAATTTTCATGCAAATTAATTGCGCATTCTTAATATTTTCGAATAATTCGAGAATTGCACCCCAGACCGCCAAACTTCATACAGTTTGTGCAAGGTTTGTTTAAGCCTAACGTTATCACAACCATAATAAATAAGTTAATAACAGTAGCGGAGCTGCACGGTGCAGTTTAATTTAGGTCTAATAGTGGTGAAATAATTTAACAAATTTAATACAGACTGCAAAATTCCCAAAGTTTTGTTTTTCCATGAGTTTCCCATATATACGAAAGTAACTGATGAAGATCGTCGCCGGTTAGGAGCCAGAAGATCGAATTTGACATATTATATGACAAAATCAGGCAGACTGCCAACAATTTTGTGTTATTTTTTCAAATAGAATGGCAAGTTCGACGCCTATGAACTGTCGTATTTTTAGAACGGTTTTTCGCATAGCCATTGTTATAAAAGTCAATCCGAGTATAAAGGCAAGTTACATGGATATAAAATAACAAGTATTGTATCGTAGTATCGCATTTCCCTTTATAATGTCATATAGTCATCCATATTATGTTTATAATCCGTCACAGCTATCAACTTTCTAAAATCCATCACGATACCATTTCATTCCAAGGTAAAAATCACCGATATCATGAAAATAGCGGTACTTTCAACAAGTAAGTACTTATTTCCAAAAGGGGACGATAACCTACTTATTGTTGTGTATTTTCCTACGAATTATGTGCAAAAATTTGGTTATTCTGCGGGTTTTAAGTATACAAGCTCTCATAATTGTTTCTATAAATCATAAAAGTATGAAAAAGTAATGGAACAAATCAATAACGGCGAGATTAGTACATTGGGTTCTTTAGAATAATTATTATCGCTATATTATGTGACAATGCAATATACCTATAGGAAATTTATTCAGGTTAAATTTTACTCATCAAACATTTTAAATACGTATTTAGTACAAATAATTTAATAGTATTGCAAATTTTAGAATACAAATTAAATCACAAATTAGTTCCAATAAGTAAATCTCTGTATTTACTCCTTAGTGCGCATAATCTTAAGTCCGCATCATCGTATGTTTGCCTTTCTGTTTTCCGAATACTTTCTCTGCTTAACACTGACTGTGGCTTCGCGCATCTCGAAGTTCTCCCACTAGACTCCCACCGTTCACGTCTCGATCTGTCCGCTGTACAGAATAACAGATATTCATCAATAAAAATGTAAGAAAATGTGGTTTGGTGCAATATTATCAGAGCTTCTCAAAACCGTATAAACCGAAAGAAATTTGTTATAATTATTATTCGTATTACAATTTACAGCACAACTAACAAATTATAATTATTTCAGCGGACTGGTAACAGTCCAGTTATGATGACGTTCATGGGGATTTATATTGTATCAGGTATATAGAGTACCCAGTTTTTTATTGGTCATGAAATGTATTAACGATCTGGAATAGTTGTAATTGGAACAAATTTTTGCCTATTCATAGTAGCCATTCAATACAAAGACACTTTGGAATCTGAGAAAGTAAAAAAAAAAAATAAATTGGTTATATTCTCTTATTCAGTCACATGATTAACTTTTTTGGCACGTATAGATCTGTAAATCATGATATTATCTCAAGAATGCACTTTTAACTCATCAATGTGTAGTAACGTGTTAACATATTATCTATTGAAATAATTTTTTTCAACCAATTATCGGAGAAGAAAAGTTCTGGATTATAACAAAACACCAACATTTTATAAGAAAGTTCGAATTGTTCGCTCGTCCTGCATATATTCCGAAATATTAACCCAAGAATGATATATCATGTGAAACCAGTTTTGACATTCAAGATATTGTTTAATTTAAATAAATAAATTCCCACTATTTTGTTATTCTTCAAAGTAATACCACAGCGAATTCATTGATATTCCATTCAATTTTCAAACACACTGACCAATAAAGGAGTTTGCTTTTTCTTGAATTTCTTCGTAACCAAACATAATACTGAGGATTTTAAAACGTCTCTGTACTGCACTTATAAATAATCAAAGTTGTTCTAATTAACCAGTTAATTTACTTTTTCTCCATTTTGTTTATTTTTATTAAATGTGTATAAACAAAACAAATCATAAACACGAGAATCTGAGGTTATACTTATTTACGCTGCATCACTGAGTTTCTGCTCCAATATTTTCAACAGCTGGTAGCAGAATTATCACTAGAAAAATAACTAGAATTGCATTTTAAAACTTTTTTGAGTAATGATATCCAAATTTTTAACGACTCATTTTAAAGCTATAAATAAATGCCACCTACATTTACGCCAGAAAAAAACTTTGAAATATTTCAGGCTGGAACAGCCATTTTAAGGAGAATGGAATTAAATGGTGAATAAAAAATCGTGATATGCTGTTTAAAATGTATCATAAAAAAAGGAAATTATTGGGAAAAAAACATCTAAGGCTTCAAAAATCAATACTTTTTCCACAACGAGTCAAAAAGGGGTATGTTTTTTTAAACAATTAATTTGGCTTATTTTCGCCGTTTTTTCATTAAGGGTCCAATAGGACGTGAAGTTATTGATGATCAGTAGGGGTATATTTACCACTTTACACAGTAGTAACTTTTTTTCAAACACTCCATGATAAATTGCAACCATTTTTTGGCCTGAAAACGAAGAAGAAAAATACCAAAAAATAGTTTATTTCTCCAAATTTTTTCTTAGACAAATGTTCTTATGGGTCGTAAATTGTTAGTAGCTTGAGCCAGAAGGAAGTCTGAACCTCGGAAGGATGCACAATGGGCCAATTGTGGCCTAAGTGCCGTGGGGGTCACCCACCCTTCAAATTCTTACAGATACAGATAGTAGCTTGTGCCAACACAATGTTCCTCATTCCTTTTTTTGTCTCTCACTGCTTTCCAGATACAAGATGCAATAGTCCACTTTCACAATCTATTCAGTAAAATGCCTTTTTTAAATGGCCATATCTCCCAATGGATCAATCGTACGTGCCATTATTTTTGAATTAATTATATAGCCTACAATTCACTTTGACAAGAATTACATGCACATGCTCTCTGTTTATTTTGTTATAGCATGAAACTTGCATAGCACCTATACATATAGCATAATGTAAGGTTAAGGATGTAATGTTGTTTATGTTAACCCTTATCCAATACTACAAATACGGAAACAAAATTAAAGTCCGGATATCAGTTTAACCCTTCATTGCCTCGTAATAATACCGTATATTGCAGCTTTACCATATTCAAAACAGACTTCTGTAAAATCTATCTCACACACGCATAAGCTTATAACACTCGTTCTAACCCCCTCCCTGCCCTCCACGTATCCAACAAACATTCTTGTCGTGCTTGACTCGTTCATTTAATTACAATCCATAATTCATATCGCATTGTCCGGTTGGGTTCGGAATTAGTTTCCATCCCTAATCTGACAGCGCCAATTTATCGGACAGTTGATAAGCTAGTCCTCCATCTTACGGAGATTAAATTAAACATAACGAATAGTACTGTACGGTACGTAATTAGTTGTAGTAAATTGGGATTCTTGTAATCACATATATTCATATCATCGGCTTTGTATCTTAGCTAAATTTGTTCGGTGAATTATGCATAGGTGTGTGCACAATCTACCCAAGTAGCACAAAATGGTTTTATTCAATATTACAAGGATGCTTTTAAACTATAGAATGGAACTGATCAACTGGTTTTAAAAGAAGTCTTAATGTAAAAAAATTGCCTTCAGCACGAACATCATCGAAAAATAAAACAGTTTTTATCTATAACTGTCATGTAACGGTTACGATTTGACACTATTTTCAGTGTCATAATGATGTATACTACCGCACTAGTGCGTTTTTGATTACATTACCGCACTAGTGCGGTAAATATAGAGTGACTTTATCATTATTATTATTGTAATTTACTGTTCTGTATTCTATTTTCCCCTATTGAGGGGTGGTCCTTCGAAACAATATTTCAATCAACTAATGTGAATAAAGAAGGAACTGGCTATAAATGTTATTATTCAACCACAATCCATTGGTCTCCTTATCTCTCTTGCTGGTTTATTCAGCGTCAGTTATAAACAAAGCCGCTTCGACTATAAATATAATTTTTTTTCCACTAATGTATTTTTGGCATCTCGTGAATAATCTCTCACCTTGAACCTAACCTAACCTCACCTTATGTTACTTAATAATAGGGCATGTACACCAACTGACAAGTTGACACTAATGACAGTCGTCCAGAGGATAAGCAATCATTTTAGATTTTTAATTTGGTTGTTTTTGTATTGAATTAATGATCATTTCTATTAGGTATAAACCGTCAGATATAGCTTTATAGCTGAGGGATTAAAACAATGTCGAAGAAATCACCAAATAACTATTAAGAACCACGTGCTGTTTAAAGAACGCTTGTTTTTCATCATGTTCATCAGGGCGATTGTCACATGAATTCACGTGGACACACCTCATCACGGAAAAAACAAAATATAAATAAAAAGAATGTTATAAATACTGAGAAAATTGTACGTTATATTATATAACAATGACCACTTTTCAACATTTGTTTAAATTGTCACTAAAGTTTGCTTGAAATTAAAAAGATGAATGAACTTCCAACAGAATTTCGGAATAAATACTCCGAATGTTTAAAATTATATATACGCTAACATCGAGAGCGCTTAACCCACGCCGCAAAATTTTCTTGATCAAATAAAGACGATGTATCATTCAGTCGAGTATATCTACTTTAATTCGGACTCATTTTAAAACGTACAATACATAATATTATGTATTTTTATCTGTTAATTAAAGATTAAGTAGTTATTATGAAGTTACAAGACCGAATTAAATTATTGTAGATTAGATCGAACTAGTACCACTGGTACCTAAGAGCGGTTGTAAAATAATTAATTTCTTTGTATTTCAATCGAGATAATCATTTATTTGTATGGCGAATAAAATTCATATAAAAGATGCGGGACTGTGCTTTAAATGTATACGTATCTCTTTAGGGCGCCCATGAATTGGACGATATAGTTTATTTTAACAATTGCATAGAGTATTGGAATGCAATAGTTTCCCCACCCAACAGAGGTGTTTATTTCATATTACAGGATTGTACTTAAAATTGGCGAAATATTTCACAATAATTCACTACTAACTTCAGGTAGGTGCTCTTGAAAAAAATTTGATTGCTACAATTTTTAAGTTTATAAAAGAGAACTTATGGTGGATCACGAATATCGAATATTATAGCTTCCTTACACATTGTAAACAAACTTTCACTATCGATTTGATATATGTATGAATAAACGCAGAAAGATTTATCTATTGTTATCCAATTCGCAGGTAGGAAAAAAGTATTTTGAGAAATATGAATGTACAGCTTCGTCATTATGATCTATGTGTACCCAAATTAGCTTTATTAATGGCTTTAGTTCTGTAATACTCGTCTTTGAGAAGGGTTGTATTTGTAGAAGTTTCGTGAAAATAAGTGAACGTTGTACTAAACTCCCGAATACCTTTACCACTCCAAGTTAAACCAATTATAGTTGGTTTGGGAAGAAATTAAACAGTTCATTGCAGCAGGAAATACTATTATATACAAATTAGAAGATGGTGGCAAAAGTGCATCAGTCACGTTGAAAAAATTTAAAATTTAAAAAATTTAAATATGGATCATAATTTACACAATGCTATTGAAATTAAATCCTTCAATTATCAATATACATATTTCTAGCACAAGTGACACTGATACCGATGACGATCAGTTACTTTTTCTGCTCATATGGTTTGCATTTTTCGTTTTTAATCGAAGGTATTATTCTTACAGTAGTTTTTTCTTCACATGTTTATGCAAATTTAGATGTAATATTTGATAAACTTCTGTTAGTTTGGAGATTATTGCATTCCAATACTCTATGAATTTTTAAAAATAAACTATGAAAATGCAAATTTTTGTATGACGCCACGGATTAGACGTTGGCATTTATTTCCTGTTTAGATAGCGAATATTTATTAAACACGAAAACAGAATAATCTCATTGTCGAAGTACCCACTTATCTGTAACATATGAATATTCGATACAGTTTTTGGTAGAGATGGTTCTATTTCTTTTTCGGCTGTTAGCGAAGATCACAACTATGTAAAAGGTGTTAGAGCTTACTTACTACCGATTCTCAAGGTGGTGCAACCCGTAAAATTAATTTTCAGTAGGAAGTGACATGGGTCAGATGTCCATCTATAAGTATGTTATCTCAGATATAAATAAATGCTATGTTCAACAGTGTTTCACTTATGTGCTCGGATCTGGAAGATCATATATGCCAAATGAACTCAGCAGGTTGGTTGAGAAGCTGGATATTTTTGGTGAAATACGACTGGAGCTATACATGTGGTAAGCCACTCAATAGTTGGAGTGGAGAGTCGAGCAAGTCACTTTCTTAAAATCAAACCTTATCTATTCTAATTTGCGAAATATCATAGTCTACGTACATTGTTATTTGAAGGCGCAGTGTACAGGTGGTGATTTTTTCGCAGCATTGATTAAATATGTCAGTACAACTGTACCTAACTGTACTAAAGAAGTTTTAATCAGAAGAACTGAAAAGGACCTTATCATTATAAGTTTACTTCGTTGTTTTGTTATTTAGCGATCTAGTTTTTGTATATAAAAGTACTATTATAGGAACTTCCATTGTTATGAATTTATAACTTTCATATTCCATATTCACCACGCACAGTTTGTTTTCCATACAATTAACCTTTAGTTCTGTTTGTACATCTAAATTTTCCATTATAAAAACACCACATTTATCTTCTCTACTAATTAAATTTTTTAATAAAAGCCATTATAAGATTTTATCGAAAATTAATAATAACCATACTTCTATTGATTGCTCTTTCTTGAAAGAATCCATTTTACTGGTACCAATAAACAAAGAATTTAATAATTCTCCCATTGTTCGTTTTTATGGCATTTTGTTTATTGTCTTTGTTATATGTGGCTTACCATAAAAGAATTTTAATAGAAGTTTATAAAACGTGAAGTAATACAAAATCAAGACGTGCTTGATTATATTGTTTTGCTCAAAAAATTATATTATAGCATTTATTGCTAAGATCGTTAGCTGCAGCCGCCATATCTAAATACGACTAGTTATGTGGACATACTTTCTCTACTATATATTGCATTTAGAATTGTAGGCTCTACTCCACAAAGCTTTCAATGGCCTTGAAAATATTGGCAGCTGAAAATATGTTCCGTAAGAAGCCTATGGTTACAATGGGAGCATCGGGGCCTAGAAGTACCATCAAGAAGATGAGAGTCAGATGAGCATGGTCAATTCTCAATCTGCAAATGATCGCCTGCTTTTCAAGTCACTATAAGGTATAGGTATAGGGTTATTCACAGGGCTTTCCGTAGCTAGTTTTGCAGCAGACTCGGCTTTCTCATTCCCAGGAATATCCCGGAATCCATAATAATTTCCATATTTTATTTATTGTTGTCAGATACGTATTTAATTCCAATATGCGTTGACATGTTAGGTTTTTTGTTAATACATAACTTATCAAACTAATATCACTAAGGGAGTCCGAGCACACAAAGTACATAATAATAATTAGACATTGAAAATACAAAAGAGCTTGCCAAATAGCATACAGTTTAGCTGTGAACACTGGACAGGAGTTGATTTTGATCCGTAAGTATAATAACGTTATTTTGGCGTAATTCCATTTCCGCATAAAATATTGCTCCATACGTTGAATGACGGGTTTTTTCTTTCTTTAGGATATCAATTTTAGGGATGCAGAAAGTCTATGGAGGCACCGTGAGAGCCTGTTTTGTCAAAAGTGTTTCCTGTGTTACCGAACATTTTTTGCAGGCTTATCTTGATAGGTAATTTCAAGCAGCAAATATGTTAAAAAACAATCTCCTGGCTGTACAAAATTATGTTGCACAAGTTTACTATACCTACCTGAATTCTCAAAATATTTGAATTTGTCCATTATTGATCTAGGTTAATAATAGAAAATTATTAACCACTAATAGAGAAATTCAACTTCTCAGTTGACTAGAAGGAGCAATAATTGTCAACTTCACAGCTAGTAGTGGAAAAAGTTAATTATGAGTTGGAGCTGGAAGAAATCCAACTTGACGGTAAGTAAGTACTTTCCTTGGGTTTCTTCTTCGGTGATTGAAGCTGATTGAAGGTTTACATAGTAGAGTAAAGGAAACTAGGCAACTTGGTTAAACATATTTTGTTTGGCATATACTCAAGAAAAAGAGAAAGTTGCTTCGGTACTCATATGCAAAATTTTCTTCGGTAATCAAAGAGAAGCTTACTTCAGTATAAAGTTCTAGAAAAAAACAATTCTTGCATCAGACAGTGTAAAGTAAATACATATTTAAGAAATTAATTTAAAAACGTGGTTCATACATTCTTTATTTCAGTGTAAATTGAAAAAATCAAAGTAAGTAATGAAAATGGTCAAGCCAATGGTCACGTATGGCTCAGTAGTCTGGTAGACCAAAGGTCTGCAAAAGACAGCCAGAGCAAAGCTGCAAGGCTTGCAGCGAACAGCATGCCTGGCCATTACCGGAGCAATGTCTTCCATACCAACGGCGGCTATGGAAGCCCTACTCTCCACATTCACTTGGAGAAGGAAGCCAGGAGAGAGGCTCATAGAATGCTATCAGTGGAGAGGCAAACAAAGGGAGAGACTCTGAGGGATCACTTAGGATTGATGAGGGAAATACAAAATCACCACATTCTTGGGATGCCCTCGGATCTTTCTGTCACAAAACTTCACGTGGACAAACCCTTTAAGGTCCTCATTCCCACGAGAGACCAATGGGATAGCGAAGAAATCTCCTTCCTAGAAACGAACCACGTGATCTACACTGACGGTTCCAAATCCGGAAACGGGGCTGGAGCGGCGGTCTTCAGCAGGAAACCCAGAGTGGAAATCATAGTCAACCTGGGCAGGTACGCTACCATCTTTCAGGCTGAAGTATACGTCATTGAACTAGCTGCAAGAGAGTTGATGTATCAACATGTTGTAAAAAAGAACATACACATCCTGCCAGATAGCCAGGCTGCTCTTAAAGCACTGAGCTCGAACAAGATAAAATCTAAGATGGTATATAACTGTCTACAATCCCTTGAAATACTAGGCAAAGAAAACAGTCATTTTAAACTGGGTGCCGGCGCATCGAGGAGTGGAGGGCAATGAGGAGGCCGACACTCTGGCAAAAAAGGGATCAGAGACTTTATTTATCGGATCTGAACCATTTTTTGGCATTGCGGAAAGCACTGCTAGAGTAGCCATAGCTACCTGGGGGAGAGGAAAACCTACACGTACTGGGCAGACATACCGGGGCTCTCACTCGAAGACGTTCATACACTACCCTTCGAGTACAAAAAATAGGCAGATCCTGGAATGGAGTAGAACAAACTTACGCATTCTGACGGGAATGCTTACAGGACAAATCAACTTCAGCGATGAACAAATATCGTTGGGAAAGAGATGTGATGACCAGGTGAAAAAAAATGTCTCCGAGCAGTAGCAGAGTCTGTATACAATCTGGTCGACGGCAACTAAAATTTATTTCTCGTGTACATGATAAATAAATCTAGGATGAGTATTTGTATTTTTACTCGAAAGTTTTGATATGATTATTCAGTTAATTAAATCCATTCCTGACACAGCTGTGTGGATTGCTATCCTAGTTGTGGAATGAAAGAGTAAATTTAGATTAGATTTAGTTACAAACGCCTTGTTATCTCCGTAGCCATCTTCTGTCCAAGGCATTTGGCCTTTTTGGATTGCTTTGCGAAATGTTCACGGCTACATGTCAGTGGGATAGATAATTGAAGAATTTGTATTACCATGCTGTTCATGTTCTTTTCTCAATTGTGCATATTAATGAACATATTGTTATTAATTTCACCTGTTGTTTGTAAGAGCTAATTAAAGCGAAATTAAATGAAATTGTCGCTTCTTGGTCGTCTAAAAGTTTACTTGTTAGTAGAGGGGAACGGAGGCATTATGAATTGTCCCTGTTTTCAAGTCTCGCGTTTGCACTAGACTGAATGAAGATCACTCTGATCACATGCGGAAAATGGGATTATATAAACCGTCCGTTTAATTGATTTATACAGAAGGAGACTGAAAAATAGGAGTACAGTGCAACAATCCAATAGACTCGTTACTTTCATTAATTGATTGCGTTCAAATGTTATTGGTAATTATACAAAAATATTGAAGTAAAACCTGTTTATTCATGTACAGATGCGATTGACGGATTCAATTTGTTCCAACGCACCATATATGTGTGTGCGAATAGAGAGAACCATAGCCACATATGGAAATTCCATACTTAAAACGTACAATCTAAATCTAATCAAAGCCCCGATACGATACAATCAAGCACTAATAAGATGATTGATGTACAAATAGCGCTCGTCTGTGATTCCTTTTCGAGAGAACGACACCAACATCAGCTGTCCCTCGTTTTTCGTTTAATCGATTAATAACAGAGTCTCTCTGCCAGTGACGGAAGTGGTTAGGAGCCGACGAAACTGCCTTTAAAATTCTCTACAAACTGAAACGAAACGCATGACTAGGCAAAGGCAATTTCGAACGGAGCGCGGTATGGTTAAGAGAGTTTTATATGGAGGAGAATATATATAGTTAAGCCTAAACTACGGATCATTGGGTACGTGAAGTAATTCATTGCGCGTATATAGATATTTTTTTTTATTTGAGATGCCATATTTTAAGCTATTTTCATTGAATTTCCACGAAATCAATCTTGAGTCTGTCAATACATAGTGATAAAAATGACTGATTTTAAATAAATTAAGTAAAACAAAATTAACATACAACACAGTCTAGCGCAGTTACTTTGTAGGCATCATAATTTTTGTTTCAAAAAAAGTTTACTGTTAAAGCGTTAACAATGTTTTATGGGATATGGTCCAAATGTCAAACACTCATTTGATAAAAAACCTTCGCGGTTTTGGTACGAAATTGTTTTTTTTTTCAATTTGAAGCGACGTCCACAAAACCTGGTATTCAGAGGAAAAATATTACTATTTAAAGCTCTGTAGACTATTATTAATTCGCCGCGAAGCCTTCTATTCCCGAATGCCGAACAATTTATCAATATTAGACGTTCTTCGTAAGGCAAAATTTCACATAAATCGCTTTGATTGCAAGTTGACTTGATGGGAAATATATCCGGTATATTATCTAAAGTAAAAGCTTATTGGAATTTTTTGCCGAACATATTTGTGGTTTCTAAATTGTTTGTGTTGGTTGGCCGATAGCCTCGCTTCTGAATACAGGTCTGGATACTTTTGATATATTTATATAGCGGCTTTTTGTTCGTGTTTGATGCTAAATGATTTTGAAAAGTCTGTTTTGCTATAAAAATTTTGTATTTTCATAATAATCGATGGTAGGTGTAGTTGACATCTGATTTGGTCATTAAAAAATATTTTTTCCATACATTTTCTTTGTAATTAATCATTTCAAAGATTTTGTTATTTAAATAACGCACGAAGTGTATATAATGAGAGCCCTTCCTAAGGGAATCGCTTATGATAACTCAAAATATCACCCATTGCTGTTATACGTTTTTTCCATGAAGTTTATTGTCCCAATCTGCAGTTAAAATCTCAGAATTTATTTGGTGATCATTTTCATAATTATTTCATTGAATAGTGAAATTAATTGGGAAAAGTTAGTTCCATTCATAATATTAATATGAGTAGATTCCACAATGTAAGGGTCCAAAAAGTAAACTCCTTAAAGTTAAAATCACGTAGCAATAATACCAATAGTTTTGTTACAGATACTTTCTATGTGAGGAGTGGAAGAAAGCTTCCTATCAAAAATTACCCATGAAACTGTAATTACGGCCTCGTAGATCAGACATGAGACAATATGAAGTGACATGTAGCTACTTTGTAATATGCAACAATAATCATTATCGACAATTTCACGAAATACCTTCATATCATTATAACAATCCATTTAAAACATCATTAATGAATGTGTTGAATATCAAAGGACCTAGATTAGAACCCTGAGGAACTCCAAACAGAGCTAAATATTCTGTCTATTTAATAAGTGTAAAGAAAATAAGTTCATAATACCAGTGGACTGTAGCTTCCTATCCTTATTATATTAAATGTAAAAAATAAGCGTATACAAATGACAAAAGAAAATCTACTGTAATTAAATTGTAAATTTTACATTTGGAATTAATAATCAAAGTTTTTTTTTCAACAAATGAATGTTTTATATCCCACCAAACAAATACGGTTTTATATTTCTCATCGACATTATCAGCGTTTTATTTATGGTTATCGATCTGTTGGCCAAATAACAGGCATTTATTTTCAAGCTTGAAGGATTCATGATACGCGTCTAAAATTGATAGATTATTACATCAAGTTTTAATTCGCTTTTGATTGTTGTTGTTGCTCCTGCTGATATACAGTAAGCCGCATGTGGGTTATTATTTTTGCCGTTACGTATATTTCGAATTTATCGATATTGTTTACATGGAAAAACCATTAAGGAAACTTGGGAAAAGTTGCATGAATATTTTAGTGAACTCCTCAGTTTGGTAGAATGACTTGATGGTTTTATATTTTAATGTCAGCAGGGGAAATACATTTTTACGATTTCGTTACACAATTAAGCTGGATTTATGAACTCTATTGCTCGTTATTCGTCGTTCATGATTCCGACTCATCGAAAATAAAACAGTAATATTAAATACATGCGTTTATAAACCCTTGTAAGAATGCCATTCAATGGTACACAGACGGCTCAAAAGCAATAGAAGGAACTGGGATAGGAGTGTTCGGGCTAGGAGCCTTTGGGAAAAACCCCAAGTATCTTTCAAGCGGAAATCCACGCCATAAGAAAGTGCGCCCAGTTGAATATTGATAAAGGATAGGTACAGAAGACAAAGCATTATCATAATGTCGGATAATCAAGCAGCCATTAAGGCACTGAGCTCTTGTGTAATCAGTTCCAAAATGGTGTGGGAATGCCCAGACAAACTCAATGAACTAGGCGAGAACAACATAGTCACCTTACTATGGATTCCAGGACACACTGGAATAGAAGGAAATGGAATAGCAAATGAACTAGCAAAGAGGGGGACTGAAATACCTTTCTGGGGGCCTAAACCCTTTTGCGGAATCAGCCCCAATGTAATATTGGAAGAAATAAGTAAAGCCGAGAAAAAGAGAAGATCTGACCATTGGAAAGATCTAGTAGGGCTTATACAATCAAAGACTCTTCTGGGTGACTACAACCTGTTGAGATCAAAAGAATGCATAAGTCAAAGTAAAAGTGCGTGCCTTGAATCGATCTTGTCGATATACACATTCCGTTCACCAACTTTGGTTGTTTTGTAGCAACAAATAGTTCTAATTTCTGAAACCCATAAGGTATCACTTACGTATTTTCTATATTTCCTTGTCAAAATATCAATGTAAAATGTAAAATCCAGGTGACGTCGCTTAAAAGCGATCGCTATTATAGTTTTTATGAACGGAATGTCACCCCAAATTTGAAATCTTTTTACTTGCTTTCGTAGCTCAACTGCGGCCATGGACGTTATTATCAACTTCACAACAATAATAATTTTAATTCTTCAATTTCCATTATGTATTTTATAATTTTAAAAAATATTTTTCGTTATAAAAAAAGGTACCTATATTAAAATTATGAAATGCATAATTTTAATTCATTAGCTTACGAAATTAGGATTTTTTTAAAGCAAGATATATTTATTTTTCAGCTTTTAAAACGATGTTATTAAATACCAAAACGGCAGACGGCAGGCCAATCAGTTCAGTAACAATTGTTACCCCGACCTCATTATATGTAGTCAGAGCTATAAAACACGCTACAAAGCCGTTTATATGTATATTTATTAACGTTACAAGGCCGTGTAGCAAATAACGGATTAGGTTGAATATTGTAATCCCAGGCGCAGCCGAGGATCATAACAACTGAATCCGTTATTTGTGTATCGGCTGTGTGTCGTTCAAGAATTTTCGTAATCCCGCTGAAAGATTACATTTTGATTCCGAGAAAAGAACAAACCACGTATTTCGAAACTCTACAGAAAAATCCCAGCATCATGTTGTCATGGCTTAACAATATCACAACAATATTATCAACAACGTCAGTGTTTTGTGAATTTCTTCTTTTCTTATATTGGTAGAATCATGTGCAGCAAATGTTGATTTACTGCCAAAAATAACTAAAGAGTGATATTAAAAAGAATATGAAAATTTTGAAGAGTGGCGTGAAAACAAGAATGTGAAGGTGGTTAATGAAGATGTATTATTAGCCTATACAAGAGAAAAATCAGTTATGGACCAATATTACAATGTTGAAACTTGCTGTTTATGACAACACTGACTTTTCAAGGTTAGTCATTTTAAATCGTATACCGTATTAGAGTATTACTTGCTGACGATATTGCTATCGTCATAAGAGGACGGTTTCCAGACACAATATCAGAGCGCACCTAAAGGGCGCTTGATATAGTGAGTGGTTGGTGTAGGGAGGAAGAACTGGCAGTGAACCCCCACAAGACTTCACTGGTACCGTTTACAAAAAAGAGAAAATTGCAAGGTCTACAAAAGCCGCAAATTAAGTGGAAATTCCATTTGCGAAAGAAGTTAAATACCTAGGGGTGATATTTGACCAAAAGCTCACATGGAACTCCCACATTGTAAAAACCACACACAAGGCCAGAATCGCCCTTAGAAGGTACAGGCAAATGTGTGGAAATAGTTGGGGATTAAATCCCAACATGACCAAATGGTTATATAAACAGCTTGTGAGGCCAATGATAACCTATCGATCAGTTGTCTGGTGGCCCAGGACACTGCAGATTGGAGCGCAGAAGCAGCTAAGTGGTATTCTAAGCAGGCCTGCTTAAGTATCACGGGGGCCATGAAAACGACTCCGACTGCGGCCCTGGAGGTAATAGTAAACCTACCGCCACTACATATCCTCATTCAAGGAAATGCAAGATCTGTTAGTCACAGATTATTACAGGGACCTTATCCGATAAGCCAAGAACACGGTGGGGTCTACAAAGAGCTATTTGAAGAAATAAAGGCAGTTTCAAATGATGTATGAAGATAACTATTTTATAGTAATGTGCTATAGATGGTAAATCTCTCATCGATGGGAAAAATCTTAACGGAGGGAGGCTGTCAACAACAACTTTGCAATTGTCCTCTGAATACAGTTAAATCAAAATAACAGTATGGGATCACGGAAATAAAATATCAAGCGATGTTGTCAAAGTGTCAAGAAATTGAAGTTTCCAATAATTTATAGCTGATTACATAAATTTTAATTATTTTACTGAATTTCAATTGAATTTACTGCAAAATATATATTATGCAGAGTGAATTAGACACTGAAATGATTGTTAATAATAGAAGCACAATAAATACTTAGCATCCCCAAATTTATTGCCAGAAAAGTCGAAAACATTATATATTAAAGCCTATAATCCCTTCCTAAATTGGAAAGAAAAGGAGAAATTTAATTAGTAGTGGTAGACAAAATATAGTATTTAACTCACATATAATGGTGAAGTTACGTTAATGCCGCTCTCACGAATTTAAACATGAGTCACTAACAATGTTATTCAATTTCTAGTACAGAGAATTGAGAGATGAAGTTCTGAAACATGAATTAAGGAAATCTTGTATAAATGGATGTCATGCAAATATGACGCTGCTACTAATTTTTAGGTTCGAAAAACAAAACAAAAAGGAATATTGAAGCACGAACTAATTCCTACCGACTTATAATCGAATTATATTCAAAAATCAAGCTTTCTGGTTTATAATAATTCTTGTAACTTCGTCATAGAAAATAAATTGAAAAGAAAGATTCTATTTTGTTCAATTCTTTCCGGTTCCCAATTAGTAATCGTCCAGCACACAAGAGAGAGAGA
>CAJUYG010001218.1:64201-84770 GCA_910591675.1 Galerucella calmariensis
TTTCTCTTGATTGGCATTTACGGCAATTGCACCAGCCTGCCGGCAATATCGATATGTCTCCCCTCGTCATCACGCCCTATGGAATACACACAATAGACTCTTTTATTTTGATAACATCTCAACGCAACAACATTAATTTATCCAATAATGACAACAGGGCGTGGGCTGGATATTTTTGTCATGTTATTTTCAGAAAATGTAAAATATTGTAGCCTTGGGGACTTATTGTGCTGATGTTTTTAGCTATATTTTGATTCCTGAAGTTTGTTTTTCTTGATTCTCTGGAGTGGTATCCTGTACATACTGTACAAGGTGAGTAAAAGTACCAATTTTTTGCAGGTAATTATTATTGTTTCTATACACGCTAAATGTTACTTTATCGCACGAAAGGTATTAACAACATTTTACAATAATTTTCTCCGTTTCATTGAAATTTTGTTGACTAATGCGTTGATAACTATTATTGATCACATCAATAACCAGAAGGTGACTAATAAACTTGTTAGTTAATATCCAGTTATTTCAAATCTAATTAAATGATACATTTCTAATTTTCCGCTCGGAGAAATAACTATTTGATAGCAATCATTGAAAACTTATCGCATAATATTGTATCGTTTTTTTCACTATCTTACTCCGTCACCTCGGTATCAATATACTTTCTCACTTACAGTATAATGTTTGCAAATTCAGTGAACGTACTGTATATTTTCCTTTAACACAATGACATTTTGCTATCATTATTCTAGAAGTGTACATGCTTTGTATATAGTTGAAAGTCAAATATCCATGTCGTGTTTAAGCATTTAAATGCATTTGAGCTAACTTTTCATATAACTCTTTTTCAATAACTACAAATACACTGGCACTACTGTTTATCATTTTCGTCAATATCGGTGTTGTTATCATTCTCCATTTATAGATACCATATAAGCGATTTGTCATCCAAATGAATGAAGACAAAAAATATTCCGATATACTCGGCCAATATAATATGTACAGGGTTATTCATTATTAATTACCCACCCCTCATCATCGTTATTATCACTTTTAGAAAATATAGCTGAATTTTCTCAATATTCTAATATTCTATGAAACGTTCAGTAGCGGACAAATTTAAGAGGATACAAAAAATAATAGTTCTCTTTCAAACGGGTCACCCTGTATATTTTGAAATTTTTGGAATGGACTTTTTTTTGACTTTAAAAATATACAATATGTTACCCCTACCTTGTACCGTTTTTGAGTAATGAAATGTTGTAAATCTTAGTTTTAATTAATTGACATTTTCCATATAAATTAATTAGAATGGTACTAAGTAAGAAAGAAAAAGTCAAGATATATACCTATACAAAACAGAAAACAAAGATTTATTTAAGAGAATTTATAAATAATAACTTATAAAAGATATTTGAAATGTCCACCATTATTGTAAATGCGTAATTGATAACACCTTCTTATATTATTTATAATAACATTGCAGATGACTCATTATTTTCATTTAGTTTGTTAATTTCAAGTTGAATCCTTGCTTTAAACACTTGTATATTATTATTATTAATAAAATATTCCACCTCTCTGTAAACCATTTTAATTATTTCATTTGTAATTATTTCATTTGAAAATGTTAATTATCAAACATATTAGTCGTCATGATAATAATATACAGTAATTACTAAAACTCAGATTTTCAACATTTCATGGCTCAAAAACGGTACAAGGTAGGGGTAACATATTATATATTTTTGAGATTAGAAAAAAAAGTCCCTTTATAAAAATGTGGACCTACAAATGCTTTTTGTGTGTGTGTGTACTTTCATTATATGATCGTTTGTTTTTTTACAAATATTGTTAGTAGATTACCTGAATATCTGTAACATTATTATTAATCTTTTTCATATTATTATTTTTATTATTTCTTATTATTATCATCTTTTTATTATTATTTTTTTTGCATATATTTTTTTTATAAGTTTATTTTTTTATTTTTTTTTGTTTAACATTCATATACATTTTTTTTCTATTATTTTTTTTAATTAAATCTGCTTTTTTTTATTGAACTTTTGATAGAATATTAAGAAAATTCAGCTGTAATCAAATAACTTTTATACGAGACTTTTTTTTCTAAAAGTAATAATAACGATGATAGGGAGTGGGTAATTGTTTATAAACAAAACTTCACCATCTCCATTCTTTATTGAAGACGAACTACACATGTTAAAACGTATAGATGCCCACAAGAACAACCATGAGAGGTGCGATCTTGCTCTATAGTGCAAGCAAATTAAATACACAGCTTGTTCAATTGAAACCCATCTTTGGTCAGGTTAGCCTTGGAAACAATTGTAATCATTCAATTGACGTTTTCCAACATTAGTAGTGTATGCAAACGTCACACTGATCTGTTTATTTCGTTTATTTTTTGACAGCGATTTTAAGTATTGTGACTTTGAAATGGCGTTTGTTGTTAACAATCCGTCCTAATGTGATAATGCTCGGCCTCATGTTGCCAACGTAGTGAAAGAAAATCTGCAACGAAAGAAATGGAGGATTTTAGAGCATCCACCCTATAGTCCCGATTTATCGCCTTGCGATTTTCACATCTTTGGGCCACTAAAAAAGGCGTTAAAAGGTAACCGTTTTCAGTCGGACGCAGAAGTACAAAACGCTGTGAAAGAATTCTTCCAGCAGCAGCCTCAAGAATTCTATAAGCAGGGTATAAATCGGTTGGTGAAACAGTTGGATATGTGCCTCAATTGTAGTGGTAGTTATTTGTAACTGTACTTGTCAATAAATTTTTCCTGGGTAATACCGCTCGAGAAAAGGAGAGCGAGCTGCTTATCGATTTGCCAAACTGCAAACTTCCCATTTGTACTGATCGAAATTCGGCGAGCCCTTGGAGTTAGCAGAATTCCACATAAATCACTTGCATTGTATACCCTTTTACATTGAAGACTTGGTGGAATCTACGTCTCTTTTTTGGAGTTGCAATAATTACGACCACTGCAGATGCAAAAGCTGCGTCGTCGTCATCATCGAACATGTTGATATCGAATAGCTATGAATTGCAAATTTGGTGAAAACAGAAAAAGTAAGAAGAAACGCTCAGCTTAACCGCACCTTTGGAATATTAATAAAATTTTCGCATCGGCACGATATTTTTAAAGTTATTGTCTTGAATCATATTAATGCACATAAAATGTTACTTAAACGTTATATCCAACTATGCGATATTAAAAACTAATCATTAAAATACAAACATTCTTTCGTGTTAGAAATATTAAAAACCACCAAACCGCAAAGATGGATAAATTGGTATTATAAAAACACTTTCTAAACTGACCAGCATTAAAAAGCAAACGCGTTATTATATTGTACAACAAACGACCACCGATTTTGTATAAATACGTGAGAAGGCAGAGTAGTAATTTTTTAAATTGTTTTCAATTTTTTTGTGTTATGACTTAACGGTGCTTTCATTGACTTAAGAAGATTTTTCATGTTTTTAGCCCAGTAGTAAATAAAAGAGCGTTTTCGATAGGTATTTTATCACTTCGTATATCTTTTTGATATTCGCTACATATATATTTGTGAATGACAGCGCAATCGAACGACTTACTGAGGTCAATAATGATAAATGATGGATTGGGTAGAAGTATTTAATTTATCACTAAGTAAATATCTTAGATTGATCATGCGATTATAGGGTAAATACGAATGAGTTTGGTGTGATCAATTCTTAATCTTCTTGGGTGCTGCTTCTCCACTTATTAAATTGGTGGTGAAGGTACTCCCAAAAATTTGTTGAAAGGTTTAATGACTGTTGATGCTTTTCTTCCAATATTATTTCCTACTTTCATTCCAGAAGATTCGTGTTCTCATTATTTGCTATTAGTTGAAGTGAGAAGATTTTCCTCTCATATCACGGCACCTTTACTAAAGACATTGTGCCTCCTTTTGCTGTCGTATTAAGAGATTCTTCACTGTTTTTTACCAGTATAAACGTATGGCTGGATTCCCGATAACTTAGGTCAAAGCGTGGCTTTCAAAAAATATAATAATTTTTTGTGCAGCGTATGCTTTCCTGTTTTTATCAATACAGGCTATAGCAGCAATTTTGTCTGCTTGAAATATACAGACCAAGGCTAGAAGACATTTATACCAGTCTCTGTGCCATAGTTTTTTTAGAACCATTAGAACACGATGTATTTAGGATTATCCGGATAGATCATCTGTTACCTGTTTCACTCACTCAGTTGATATTTCCTCTGGTGTCATGCTATTCAAAAGTCATTTGAAATTCGGGTTTATACAGTATCATCCCAATAGAGTACACGCATATTTCATATTTTGATTAGATATTAATTTATAATAGTAGAGTTGATATCAAAAATTACTAATAATAGGAAATAAACCAGTTTCCATTGGAAATTACTTCCAAATTTTAAAATAAAATTCAAATTTCAATGCACTTTCCGACCACAACCCGAGGATTTCCGAACGCTACCGATGATATGTGTGATGTCATATCTCTGGTTTGTTTACTTTTTTCAATATGGCCGGTATTGCATTAGGTTCTGTGTAGTTGTGTGTTTATATTGTATTTTAATCAACTATTAATTGCTTCATCAACGTAAAAAAATCATTTTTATGTTTGCTTGAGACCATTACGTGTTTGTGTGTGCTTTTTTTCATTTCTAAAACTCAACGTAGTGGAAACGATATTTCCGAGG
Source organism: Galerucella calmariensis (assembly GCA_910591675.1). Classification (NCBI taxonomy): domain Eukaryota; kingdom Metazoa; phylum Arthropoda; class Insecta; order Coleoptera; family Chrysomelidae; genus Galerucella; species Galerucella calmariensis. The sequence goes on from CAJUYG010001218.1 coordinate 68,935, forward strand.
ATATTTTAAAACTTTTAGAAGAATATTTTATTCGCTAGTTCAGTGTTCAGTGACGATTCTTTCATATTTTGTGAGTAAAGTAGTGTGTGAGTAGCGAAGGTTTTGTAAAAGCACAAACTGATAAATGATAAAGTAGACTTATTTATGCTGCTTGAATTTATGAAGTCAAACAGCTGCTTTAATGCAGAGGAAATGAGAGGAGTTAAAGCATTATCGTAAGTACGATTTAAACTAAGTATAATATATACCAACCATATTTCGAGGTGTGGTCGTAAGAAAATAATGTTGTTATGGTTGATTCCTAGACATATAGGTACATAACCTCAAACTATTTTAGAATAAAAATCACCAGCATAGAAGTAGGTACTTACATTAAAATGGTATTCACAAACAAAAATTGTAGTATTTGTCGAAATATCGACGCATAGCTTGCAGCCATAATGCCCTTCTCTTAAGTGTATTTTTGCTTGCGCCACTAGGTAAAGTAACAATTATTTTGTCTGGAGTTTTAATAGACGTTGATTTACACACTGGAACAATGCAATACTTGGAATACAAAGTTTTTCTTCGGCTTTATCCATTTTTAAAGCTTTCAGAAACAAATTAGGTCACAAGAACTCAGAGCGTGATACACGAATAAGAACGTGAACAAATGACGTCACTTCATGAGTCAGCCATCTTTATGACGTGAAGCGTAAAGGCATGCAAGGTGTTGGGAGACCTGATAAAGCGTCAATTCCCACCAATAGCAAAATTTATGCTTGTACCCTATTGTCCCAGTTATTTCAGTGTGTCCTTCTTGAACATTGTTCGGGGATCATAAGTCTCCGATTTCAGCCTGAGAATTGCCATCACCGCCTCCGTCCTCACAAAAAGTCCCAAAGTAGAAAGTCCAGCAATGGCTTCCATTGATGCCGTTCCTGTGCTGTTCATTGCACCAGTAATACCAAGGAGGGGTTGTCTTTGGATTGCAGTTAATAATATGTTCTCTGCTGAGGACACTTCTATCTTCCTCCACCTCCACCTATCTTCCATAGGTGATCGTTGGTTTTATCACAGTTGTGTAAAGCCAGTAGTCCATATGTTTCCATATGTTCCAGATGAGGAATGCCAAAATAATAGCTTTCGTTAATGCCGTCTACGTTTTTTACATTTCCCATGTAATGTCAAGAAGAGTTATATTTAGAACCACTTAGCTGACCTCTATTGGCCGTTGAAGTATTTCCTTTCCCCTGTATAAATAGCAAAAAATATACCATTAAGCTTTTTGATCTAAGATTTCCTCAATTTACTTACGAGACATTTACTTGCGTCATATTTTCATCGTTATATCGCTAAAACTGTCTCTTGAGACAACATTATTTTATATATTCCGCCGTCATCTATTTTTACGGCATCATTAACTCTAATTTCTCATATTCAATCAACGATATTTCCGAAGCTAAGCAACAACACTCATCAAAATGTTGGTTATAGTAGGAACGCGTCACCCTCCCACTATACCTACTTGCGATATATAGACGTTATATTAGTTGGAAAAGGTCGTAATAAAAAATTTAATAACCCCTCGTGATAATAGATTGGTGGTGGTGGTGTGCGGTGAATATCAGTGACGTACTCATATTTTTTTATTGTAATATATTGGTTTTGATTCAAAAAATTTTGTTCGTTATTGGTGTATCTTCTTTTATAATAACAGAGGTTGTGAAGTGAAACGAACGTATTATTCAAACTATTCGATTTGTAGTGGCTTTTTTACAAAATTTCTTGAAAAATATACGTTTCAATGTTATCACTCGGTATCCATAGAGAATTAAATGGCCGATATACGAGGTTGCCTGGATTTTAATTATTACAACAGGAACACCCTAAGCCGTAAAATATAGACAGTCAATTGAATAAAAGAAGAAGAAGAAGAAGAAGAAGAAGAAGAAGAAGAAGAAGAAGGAGGGAAGAAGGAGCAGCTTGATTATGATATCCATGAGGTGGGTTAAAGAGCACGACAAGAGTAAAGGAAATCGCATTGCTGATTCTTTAGCCAGGGAAGCCGCTGGACTAAAAATTCTAGGACCCAGTGACACCTACGGCCTAACGACTCCGACAATTGCGGAACTAGCCAAACGTTACACCCATGCTCAATCACTTAAGAGATGGGATGGAATCAAAGGATGCAGTTTCGCCAGGATCACCCTGGGCGACCCTGGGAAGCTGGCGCCGAAGAAATATTATGCGATGACCAGGAAACACCTACGTTTAACAGTAGGATTTCTGACTGGTCACTGTCAACTAAGGAAACACCTCCATACTATGGGGCTAGTGGATTCATCTCTATGCAGGATGTGTGAACAGGAAGATGAAACTGTCAGGCATGTCTTATGCGAGTGTCCGGAGTTATCGTCAATAAGAGAGTGTGTGTTCGGTGAGTCTTGGCCTACACCTGCCGATATAAAGGAGATGTCTCCTAGTGACCTGTCCACCTTCCTGAGAAGGACAGGATGGACAATGAAATAGGAGGACAACTCCTTGGGAGGATGTACAATGGGTCACATGTGGCCTAAGTGCTGTGAGCCTACACACACCCTACCTACTCTACAGATACAGATAGATGATATTCATAAAAATATACCATTTTTATTTTTCTTTAAAATATATTTTGACAAATTCGGAAGAAAATTATAGAAACAGCTTCTTGTAAATTCTATTTGCTCTAGGTCCTAACATTTTCTTGTTTTTCAAGAGATCAAAACTTCACATTTAGTATTGATTATTACGTAACCATATTAATGCATATTGTCGTGCTAGTGACTAGTGACTAGTGACAACTTCCTAGTACCGGTCCGGCAAGTTTCCGCGAGTTTTCCTCAACACGAATGAACTAACTAGCGACAGAGAGTACTTAGTTATTCAATCGAACAAAACAATAATACTTATTTTCTCAACTTCCTGTTTGCTCCTCTTTTCCATAGATGTATAATATGTATATTCCTTCCAAAGCAGACTTTAAATAACTTGTACGATTTTTATATTGAAAAAAATAAGAAAAGGTGTGACTATCTTCCTGTCTCACTGTGCGGTGAAAGCCCACGCCAAGCCACTGTAAAATAATGACAATTGACTAGTTTCTGGGTGTATCCATTCCAAATGAAAAAAAAAATGAAGAGAAGATCTGACCATTTGAAAAGATCCAGTGGAACTTAGACAATCGAAGATTCTGCTAAGTGACTACATCCAGTTGAGATCAAATAAATGCCCAAGTCAAGACAAAAATAAACTAAGAGTTTCAACAGCTGGATAAGCACCTTAAAAAGTTCAAAATAGTGGGAAAGTGTAGATACTAGATTCTGTGACATAAGAAAAGAAGAGAATATTGGATAGAAGAGGTACATTTGCCTGAGTTGAAGCCTGCATATATCCTAAAATTCCTCGGGAAAATAGGGCTGAAGGAGGTATTAGTCTCTGAGAATTTCTTAGAAACTAAATGGAATTCTTGCAGGTCTCAGGAAATGTCGCCCCAATATATGTATATACCTACAAACATACATCCATTCCAAGAATCAAATATATTTTGGCACTGTAGACCAACCTGCGATTTTTATTGTTACTACTTGAATCAATCAAAAACAAAATTTTCAAATGTGCTACAGGATAAAAGAAGTTCGGTTGAAACTCGAATAATCCATACGGTTTCAGGTAGGTATATATATGAGATCAGATTGACAAAGAATATGGTTGAAACTGGAGCTGTATTATCGATAAGCAAACTTTTGATGTGTTTACAGTGTACACACTTCAACAGTATATTAGGTTTAGGTATTTTTGACTTTTCTTCGGTCTTGAAGCCCCGTTTACATTGAGCTCTTTGTACATTTATCGCTTCAATTTGTGTCTTGTGGAAGTATAATATTCATGTTGATAGCAAATATATTGGATTTATATTCATTCATTCAATTATGATTTATCAAAGAATACACAAGGAATACATCAAAGAATAAACAATAGACATTATAAGTAACGTAACTTAAGATAACAGTTGCAAGCATTACCGTGAAACAAGAAGAATTTAACGTCTTTATAGATTTTCAAAATTACAACTTGTTATTCAGGTTATTTTTTCTTAAAAATGGATGATCATGATTATTTGGTACTTGCTTGCTTGCTTTCTATATGTCCAATTGTACTTTAGACGAAGGCCGCGAGTGTAAACTATTCTCCGTCCCATCCGAGGAAAGGATTTTCAAATTTTCCTTTAACTTTTCCCCATGAATACATATTTAGAATAAAGTCAAAACATAGGTGGAATTAGTGAAACTGGGGCAAGTTTAAGTAATAAATGTCAATCGTATAAATGTAACACTGGGTGATCATTTGAATCCCGACATATTTGATGAGCCCACAACTTGGAAACTGATTATCTATTTTCTCTCGTCTTAGCGACAGATATAGAGTAGAAAAAGAGTTGAAAGCTCAGACACGCAATTTTCCTTTTCCCGAAGGGTATCCATATATTATATCAAGTACCAAGTGTCAAAAACGTTATTTTAGTCACGAGTTTTCTGAGGCACGAGTGGAGCGAAGCGGAACGAGTACTTTATAAAACGAGTGACTAAGGATGTTCTTGATACTAGTTGATTACTATACTTTTTCTACGCCCACAGAAAAAAGAGGAACAATGTTATATTTTATTATTTTAATTATTTTCACCAGATGACAGACAATGACTGACGTGTAATTGAAAAATCTACTACAAAATTATCACGGAATATTAAATTAAATTATTAAATTACAGAAGATGTGATGTGACGTTCAAGAAACAAAAGATAAACGAGATGTGACTCTTTGCATTTTAAACACCAGTGTTGATGATGGTTTTAGTGACGGAAGTAAAAAAAAAATATTTTCTTAACGGAGGATATTATTTTTAAATAATTCTCACCACATAAAAATAACAATTACTCTTCTATTTTATTGTGTACTTTTAGAATGAAGTGTGACTAAAAAATATGTCCTTTTTGGGTACGTCTCTGCTTCAGCCAACTCCATTGTCGACGTCATTAGTTCTCTTTTCAGGAGGTAAACACATGGTGCCCGCGTGGCGTGTTATAAATGGATTATAATAATTACACCTCGTAGTCCTAATTCCAACATAAATATAAGCATTAGTCGTCATTCAAACTAGCTATAATATGCTGTTATCTTTTTTCTTTTATTTGGCTCGTATATTAGAGATTCTCCGGTAACCGCTAGACTGTGTCTACTCAGCGTTCTTTCGTTTTATCATATCCAGTTTTGTTATGTTTATAGAATTTATAATTTCACAAAATACTTTTTTCTCCAACCATCAAAAAATGTTGACATTTTTGTAATATTTTCAGGTGCAAAAGCCATCAAATCCCTTACCTTACAAAAATTTGCTCGTTGCTTAGCAACACTTTTAATCCTAGGATTAAAAACGATACTTTTAATCCTAGGACTGAAAGTAATTGCATTTGAGCTCGTTAATTAAAATTTGAAGAAAAAAACCTTGTCTCTTACAAACTTAGTAAAACAAACTAATTGGGCAACTATATATAGGTATTTATTTGTTATTTATAGTGATATTGAGTGTACAATTGGAACAATTTTTGCCAAAATTCAAAGCACCACTTCCACTTCCTCCTTTGTATATCCATCACTTTGCCTTTTTAACAATGGTCGTAATTTTGAATATTTATTAATATCCACACCATTTTTGATATCCAGTGTGGATCGCAACATTCAATACTGTGACTTGACTTGACGGTCTTCGTTAAATTTGAGAAATACACCATAAGAACACTCTCCGCATAGTTTTGCACATTTTTTTCTTTACACCAATCCATGAATCGCTGATATACAAGTTCATAAACTTGGCGATATTTGGGTGGCAGAAGATTTAGATATACTGCTTCGGCACTTTCCAATATATCCGCAGGTATATTTTCATCGTGTTCGGGATTCATTTTGAAAGCAGCGTAAAAACTACTACAAAAATTATATGATTAGTACGTCTACTGACGTCTACTTGACAATCAATATTTACCAACAATGATATCCATGACTACCGACTTGCTATCGCTGTTATAATTAATAGGTGTTCAAATTTATTACCAAATTATTAACTAAACTAACTAAATTTATTTTAATTTTGACTTGGTTGGAGAAAAAATAGTATATATCATACGGAAAAGTGCCTATTTTTACTCGCAACTGCAAATATTGCTCGTAAAAAAAAATATGCACTTTTAATCCTTATAATATAATATACTACAGGAACTTGTTAATATGTATATTTGTTTACTGTGGAAACAATCAACTAGTTTAATTCATATCTACAGTGTAGATTGTTAAAAAAAATAGATTATTTTTTTTCTTTAAATATACGGAAAATATTGTAATAACGGAAATAAAATACTGTAGAAACCTCTGTATTTATATTGAGAGGTGCCGCATAGATAATTGCTATTATCTTGTGCTTTGGAATTTCATAACTCACGTAAAGAGCATACTTCGAAAAGACTAAGATTATATTACTGTAGGAAATTTTACGCTCGACTAAAAAGAGCAATCTAAATTTTCTGATATTTTCGCTTTTAATTGGTTAAAATCTTTCGTTTATTGCTGCCAGTTTCCTCAATTATTGCTCGATTCTCCTTAATCTGGTACGAATAGTTTCTTGGAAAATGAACCTTTTAAGATGGCCGCTTTTTTACACCCAAGTGTAGTTTACGAATTGTCCGTTTCTATTTGTGGGGCTACGAACAGAACTGTCCTGTTACGATATGTCTTGTGACCCCACACGATAACCCATCAGTGGTTAGCAAGATCAACTTCGTGTAGGTTGTATTCTATACCAATATCTATGTCAACATATTCAGAAAGATCAATCCAGTCCAATCCAAATTTAATAAATATTTGTTCAGAAAATATTCCAACCAACTGACAAATTTTTTTCTGAGATTTACGAGGTACCACAAATTCGGCGAGAGCTACTCTATGATCAAAGAGACCTGAACTAATTTCTAATTGATTCACATAAACAGGTATAAAGTCGGAGACTTTGTGATATATTTATAATTATTTGGTCTTAGCAGTCTTAGTCTCGAAACGAAATTTGATATTCGACTTTCACTGTTCTAAAATCGTTTTGATCTTTTCTATAGTTTGGAAAAAAGACGTTTGATTTTGCATTATTCTTTTGATAACCCCTGTATCTTCTTTTGAAAATTTGGACTGTTCTGAACTAAGATCTATCTATTAAATAAAAATATTGATCAAAATAATGAACATACTGTATGAGTGGATACACTAAATCTTTTGTTAACTTAAAATAAATATTTTCAGAACGGTATCTACGAAACATCCTTTTTCGATTACATCTTTGTCACTGCAACGTTCCCTTTATAAAATTTTTTTATAGTCGTTTGGTTGGGACCTTGCACGAATGTTATTTACTGATTCACATTCATGTGTCAGAGACAGCTGCTTTTCTCTCTACAATCAACTCTATTAACCATGTTTCTATACGGCTTGACTGCGTGATTCCAATTTCAAATTTAATTTCTGAATAAATCCATAGGAAACGGCTTTGAATGAGCTGGCGAGCATTCAAGGAAAATGCTATTCATTTCGAGATAATTCATAAGAGATGCGCTATATAGAGCGTTCTATTTACTTTTGGCAATATTCCTTCTATTGTGCATCACTTTATTCAAAATGGTCGTGATTAATAGTCTTTTTAGACGCTCCTTACTGTTAAGAGCCAACATAACGCCCATAATGTTACTTGGAAAATTGTTTTCCTTGTCTTAATGTTGTGTCTAACTTATATACAGGGTGTATATTACTTCATACGTGAAATAAATAACACAAAAAATTTGCTGGCTGGAAAATTAATTATATATTTTTTAATTTATATTGGTTTCACGTTTGTGTATATGTTATGGTATCTTTGAACGAAATTTTCATTATTTTCTTTACATCTCTTTGTTCCCGATTCGCTGGATACTTAAAACCAGCATTGAAGTATTCTGAGCAGTCTGGAGAGATTAGAGCAAATTAATCTTATACGCAGAAAAATAAAATTTTCCTCAGATAGCCAAGTGGCTTTAAAAGCACTTAGCTCTCACCGTGTAACGTCAAAATTTGTATCAAAATTGCCGAACAATATTTCCTCAATAGAAAATAGTATCTTCTCTGGATCCTTGTTCATTTTGTTATAGACGGTAATGAAGAGACAGACTTCCTTGAAAGGGAGGGTGTCGCAGGGTATTTTATCAGAACCTGCCATTCGCATCTCAAGGTTTGCCATACTCAATTCCTGGACAGCAAGAAGAGTTTTAAACTTCTAAAATAAGTCACAGGGACTGGTTCATTCCAAGGCTCACCAAGGCTCGATACATCCTTCGAAGATGAACTAGATTATTACAGGCATGACTTTCGTTGTAAAACCGACCTTTTAAGAGGTCACTGTCGCCTGAATCATCATATGGTGAGACTTCAACTGTCAGAAAACCCGACGTATCGTCTATGTCTGAAAGATGATGAAACAGCAGAGCATATACATTCTGCCTACCCCGCCAGTCCGGAAAGATCATTCGACAAAAAAAACGAATCGGCTTTATTGAGAAAGTAAATTTGTTTGGTGAAATATTAATAGGTGTGGGCCGCAATAATTTCTTGCGAATCGCAGAGGGGGGCTAATATACATTTGGCCAATATTTCTATCAATTTTGGGTCGATTAATTAACTCCCCTAAGTAATAACGGAGTTAGCGAAAGCCAGTATGTATCGTGAAATAGTCCCATATCAAACCCTTGTTCGTTCGATATTCAAATTCGGCTTAGAATCTCACAATATATTGTGAGATTCTAAGCTTCACCGATTAAACTCTTTTTCTCCTCACCCTAATGAGAGGACCACAATATATCTGAAAAAGTCTCAGTTGAATATGCCGATTAGCCACCCAATCAAATATAATCACCGTGATGTGATATAAAGGGTTATTTAATGCCTAGCGCCTGTTCTAAATACTTTCTATAGGGTTTTCTACTGTCTTTGACGCTAGTTTTTTTCGTTTTTCCTCCTCCATTTCAGCAACAGCATAATATACTACTTGCCTTTATTTAGCATACCCACCAAAATGATTGGTAGTTGTATATCTATTGTATACAATAAGCTAACCGAACAATGTAGCAATATAATACAATTTGTATAGTGAGTATCATTAACAGAACTGTGATTGTTCACACGATGTGTACTTTGTAATAATGTATACAGTGGATAAATACCAAGTAGTCTAATTTTTCAAAGGAGTTAAATGAAATAAACTGTCAACCATTTTACTTCCTTTTGTAACAGACACATCACGTTACAGTAGTAAAATATACTTCGTGCAATGAGTCAACCTATAGAATTTTTTTTAAATGCTGTGCCATGAAAACTATGCTTTTCAAATAGACTGTAGGTTGTTCAATGATCAAAGGCTTTGACTTGCCAAAGCGACAAATAGATAAGCCCCGTTTTTGACACAAAAGACTTCTTCATTGTTACCTAGGGAGACAATTTCAAAATTTTCAATGCGAATATCTCTGAAAGTACAAACATTAGGAAAACGCAATTTGATACAATTGTTATACAGGTAGGGGGAACAGGAATTACACTATTTTGGTTGTGGGGTGAGTGGCCCCTTAAGCTCCATGCACCACAACCCCAAATTTTCAAGCGGCACTACTTTGAGGGTATTTCTAAGTAGTATTCACCAGCACAAGAATTTTGTTTCAATTCAATACAGGGCCGAACAAAGTGTGTTTTCATTAAATACTAGTTTATTTAATTAGATGCTCAAAATGCATTCCATTTTCGGCTAAGCAAAAATATGATCTATTTTCAAACGTATCTCTTACATTCTGAAAATCATCTCTCGGAATGCACATTCAGTAATAATCAGTTGTCAAAGATTATTTAGTGAAGTTGATTGTGCTTTAAGTACAACAGTTTTCAAGTGACTTCAAAGAAAAATGTCGAAAGGTGTTAGATCTGGTGATCTTGCCAGCCATTCTATCGGACCTCATTCACTGATCAAAAAACGTATCGCTTAAAAATTGCCTTGCACGAATAACATAGTGGGGTGTCGCAACATTTTGTGAAAAATGTATTAAATCTTCGTTTAGGTTCCTACCTACATCAATATCTACATTATTTACCATTTAACATTAATTTTTATCCCCATTTAATTTTTTTTAGTCTGGTTGTGTTAGCTCTCCCCAGTACATAATGTTTTCTTTCTCGTCTAATCGCATAAAGTTTTATCATTTTAATGTGCACACAGTTAAAAATATTCCGAATGTTTCAAAACTGGCTACTAAATGTATCTATATAATTCTTTCCAGTGAGTGACTAACATAAATATAATGTGACTGTCGTAAAGGTTTTCTAGAATCTTGTCGTTTTATATTAAAGCTATTAGTTCTTCATCATTAAGTTTTCCTCTGAATGTTCGAGTGTCATTTTTTGCGATCGTCGAGTCCTTGCACGAATGTTATTTACTATTCACGTGCAAGAGATAGTTAAAAAAAGATATACGACTAATCCTAGACAAAGGGGCTAAAACAATGACAGTTGTTTTAGAATGTACAAGGCTGGTGAAATTGAATACGATCATTTATAAATTTTGCATGGGTTTTTGTATTCACGAAAAGACAATAGCGAATATACAGTGTGGAATCCACTTATGGAATAAAATTCTTTATGTCACTATTTTAGAAAATTATAAAAAATGCCGAGACACGTCAACTTTGGAATTGAGTTGTGCGTTATGTAAACATAAATTTAAATGTACAGGGTGATTCACGCAAGTATGCCAAAGTCGGTGTTTTTTTTTTAATGAAACACCCTGTATATTTGCATATTTTTGAAATCCTATTAATGAACCGATTCCTTCAAACTAAATAATGTATGGTCAATTATGAGTTATACAGGGTGAAATTTTAAAATTAATAATTTATTACACTTGAAATATTGGTACATTTTTAAATTAGCTAAATATGGATTTATCAAACATCTAAACTAAGTAACTAATTATTAGACGTATTTGTATATTGAACAAAACCTGCTACGCCCATGAATTTTATCATAAATACCTTAAAATTGCCTAAAAACGCCAATAATTAGACAAAATCGGTAAATAATGTGGATTGTTTTACATCTCATCGAATTGAGATTTTAATGATGATCGGGTACGGGGATAACTGCAGAGGTCAAGTTGAAGTGGCAAACTTATTTAAACACAGGTATCCCGAATTACCTAATATTTCACAAAGTACTGTGTCTGAAATTCATGCACAATTGAGAGAACTTGGACATGTCAAACCATTGAAAAGAATACTACACTTCGTTGAAGATGATGTGAATGTGGATATTTTGTTAAGTGTCGAAGAGAATCCAACTTCAGGTACACGTCAAACTGCCCGTGAAAATAATGTTAGTCATACAACTGTTCTAAGATGTCTTCATAAAGAAAAACTTCATCCCTACAAAAATTAACTTTTGTGCAAGAGTTAACAGAAGACGATCCAGATCGTAGAATGGATTTCTGCGAGAGATTGATGAATAAGCTGAACAGAAATGAGATAGCTCTTGGTACCATTCTTTTTTCTGACGAATCAACATTCACATTGAATGGAGAGGTAAACCGACAGAACTGTAGATATTGGTCAGCAGAGAATCCTATTTGGATGCGTGAGACACATACTCAGTACCCTCAAAAGGTGAACGTTTGGGCCGGTATCATAGGCGACCATATTATTGGTCCTATATTTATAGAGGGAAATTTGACAGCTGAAAAATATTTAAATATGCTTAGTAATGAAGTTATTCTTGCGTTGGCAAACTTATATCCCAACGCAATAGATCCTAGCTTACCGAATGAAGATGTTTGGTTCCAGCAGGACGGGGCAACACCCCATTATGCTTTAATGTAAGAACTTATTTAGATGAAATCTTCCCCAATAAATGGATTGGACGAAGAGGTACTATTGAGTGGCCAGCTAGATCGCCAGACCTTACGCCGTTAGATTTTTTTCTGTGGGGTTATCTCAAGAACAAAGTATATGCAACACAACCAACTAGCATTGTAGACCTCAAAGAGAGGATAACTACAGAAATACGGAATATTTCACCTCAAACTTCAAACAAAGTTAAGGAGGAGTTCTATAGGAGACTGTGCTATTGCCAACAACTAGGTGGAGAACATTTTGAGCATTTATTTTAATGTATTAAAATTAAATACATCAGGTATTTTATGAATGTGTTTAATAACTGTAAAAATAAAAATTTCACCCTGTATAACTCATAATTGACCATACATTATTTAGTTTGAAGGAATCGGTTCATTAATAGGATTTCAAAAATATGCAAATATACAGGGTGTTTCATTAAAAAAAACAACACCGACTATGGCATACTTGCGTGAATCACCCTGTACATTCACATTTATGTTTACATAACGTACAACTCAATTCAAAAGTTGACGTGTCTCGGCATTTTTTATAATTCTCTAAAATAATGACATAAAGAATTTTATTCCATAAGTGGTTTCCACATTGTATACATTATCCTCTCCTTTGATCGTTCCTCACCCTACGACACTGTTAATGTAACTATCCCGCAGACAGTCGGTGATATGGATAATTATATATGTACATACATTGTTAAAACTTTTTTTTGTTGCACTTATACTTTGTTGGAGAGACATGACGTGACGAAAATTACTTGTTAATGACGGTCTTCGAGTCCATAGATAGAGAATAATGAGACATATGATTCACATTCGTAAATATTTTTGAGTGACGTGGTGCACATGTATGATTACGACAGTTGCATTTTTCTTTATACTTTTCGTTTTTATCGTGTTTCATTATAGAAATTACGTAGTGAACGACTGAAACTTTTTTTGAATTCGTTTCGTTTGGGGTTGACCGCGTTTTGAAGCGCTTTAGGGGTCCTGATAATTGTAAAGAAATAACAGACACGTACGTGGTTCGATAGCATGGAGCTTGAATGGAATAATTTAAAAATAATATTGCTATGGTAAGATAAATTGCTGCTTATGTCGAGAAGTTTGAGATTTTCAACGTAAAAATATAAATGCGTGAGAAAGTGAGATAATTTTTGATGTAAACTAGCTTGTAATGTGGTTGTTACGGGGTGGTATCGGACTCTCAACTGATGGTGTTGCTGGTCACTCGGAGGGTCATCTTACAGGAATAAAACAACTACCTGTAGCACTGGGATACGTTCTATTTATTACTTAAACTTACTACTATACATTATACTACTTATTACTTATGAATTGTGATATTCATATTCTAACATTCACATTAACATTAACACTAATATTAATAGTGGTTCTTAAAACACTATCGTTTGTATATTTATACGACAAGTCAAGTTCATCATAAGTAAATATATATGATACTATTTATGTTTATTTCACGCTCTAAACTTGACTTCGTACGTGCGATCTTCCTACTTCTATTTATGTAATGATTCAACGTTCTTATGATTTATTGAAATTAGCTTCAAGGGAATGTATGTCTTTTATTTAAATATTATTGTTGACTTATTATATTGACCAAAAGGCATCACAAGCTCAACAAATGATGTTTAATAACTTAATTCATTAATGATCACAAATAAAGCCAATTGCCTTAAAGCTCCCCTAAGGCGGATCTCGACCAAACCAAAACTTTCGTCAACCTTCAATTTTAATACAAAATGTTCGTCAAAACATGTGTGATAAGTTTTGTCGTAAATAAGATACAGGATGTGACCTGTGACTGGGAGTGAAATTTGATTTCCAAAACTGATAAAAAAGAACATATTTATTTTCTATGACCTGTGGTATTTTGATAATTAGTCTGTCAAACTTGAAATCCAACGCAGAAACAAACAAAAGATTTTAAATATTTCTAATTATGTTTTAACACCAGTTTTGTATGCAGTTGATAACGATGTGTGTGTTCATTAATGGATAAGTCAATGATAATGCTTAGACGCCAGATATACATGTATGGTCCGCGTTTTCCATATACCTAACCGCTAGACATGTTGTGAAACTTTCACTAAATTGCTTCTTCGCTTGAGAGGAACTGGAATTTGTGTAAAATCAAGGAATATTATTGGACGACCTAAAACTACTCGAACTCCACAACTTGAATATCAGACTCTTCAAGTATTACCAAAGTTCAATGAGATGTCAATTGCAGGCTCTGGTCCGATAAAAGTACCTGCTATATGCTACACTCTTCCTTCCAAAAGTGGAAGTACAAAGTGAGAGTTGGTTGGTATCACCGGTATTACATCAGTTTGTGTAAGAGCACAGCTTTGATTTTTTTTAATTTACCTAACTGTACCGCGTTAACGTTGTTAACTAATGAGGTAACAAATTATACTTTCTTATATAAAAAAACAATTTTTATTTATAATGTGTACATACTTTTTTGGAAATAAGTATAGTTACACAACATAATTTTATCCGGTTAAGCGTGTATATATCATAATTCTGGTACTTTATTTTTAAATAGAAATTCACAAATTACTGGACCAGCAAAAACCATAAAACCGCCAAATCCCATTTAGAATCGGACGTGAGACCTTCACTGCTATTTCGATTATTTGAAATAATTTCATATTTAATTGTTTTTTGGGACGGAATCATACACGGGCGTTTGATTGTAACATCGAGTTTGGTTTAATCAATTTCCAAGCATAAAATAAATAATAAACAACAATAAAATAACGTAAAATAATGTATACAGGTATGGGTTTCACATGGGAATAGAATCAACATTGCTTTAATAAACAAGGAGACATTTAAATTAAATTTTGAGTGAACAATAATTCCATGGATCTTTCAAAATTGACAGAAAAACAAATATCTCTTATCTGTGTATATCATTATTAATTTTATCAGGTAGGAAGTGATTCCCAACTTCTCGGCACTAAATATTGTGCTGGAAAGTGTTGCAGAAAGAACAAGATACAGACTAAGTGAAGAGAGATTCATTGTAAGAAAACCTTCCCCCTCTTAGAAATTATAAATCCATGGGATGGTATAATGGAAAAGTGAAATTATTCAAAGAAATTAAATACGGAATACATAACAAGAAGGAATGGTATCCCAACACCATCATCAGAATTGGAAATAATGACATTCAGTGGTAAACAGACGGATAAAAAGCGATAGAAGGGACAGGAATGAGAGTTTACGATCCATTAATCGAAAATTCTATTTTTGATTCGGAAATTCACGCCATAGGAAAGTGTGCCCAGCTCAATATTTATAAAAGCTATTGAAGGTTGAGGATTATCATCCAGTCGGATAGTCAAGTAGCTACTAAAGCACTGAGTACTGGAAAACTCAATGAACTAGGAGAAATAACACTGTAGATAGTAGCTGAACTAACAAAGAAAGAGGCTGAAACACTTTTTGAAAAGATCTGACCATTGGAGGGATCTAGTAGGGCTTAGACATTGAATGCCTGAGCTAAAGTAAAACTGCATTAAGAGTTCTTACAGGTTGCCCAAGCCAAAATTGTTTCGGAAAATTGGCCCGAAGGAACTACAAGTCTCAGAGGCTTACCTCAGGAACTAACTAGGAGAAAGAGGGCACACTAGATCTTTCAGTCACCCCAATACACATACTGTATACTAAACATACAGATATATGTAGAAACGCAGACTATTGTAATGTGTCGATATTATGCACAATGAAATAAATTATATGAAAATCTAACAGTATCAAACATTTTTTATTGAAA
>CAJUYG010001219.1:6659-17095 GCA_910591675.1 Galerucella calmariensis
GTTTTAAATATCTCGATTTCCTAAATAGGCTCAAAAACGTCTAAGATAGCCTTGAAAAAGCAGTTGCTAATCAGTTACTCCATAAACAATTATATAGTTATTTTCCTAACAAGTGCGGAAAATGATACTTCCCCGTACGCTACTGCAGTTTACACATGAGTTAGGAACATTATTTTTTCTACGACCGTATATACCAAAAAGTATACCAAGCCATTTTTCAAAAATTATTTTATAATGAATAATAATATTAAAAACACAATTTGTTGCATTCTGTAAATTACTTAAAATTGCCGGTCCAGTGAAGTTATCTGGTGAGTAGATGACGTCGATGAAGATGGTATCGGTTGCAGGTCGCATAAAGATGGCGATGACGGTGACGGCAACGGTTTTAAGTCATTTATAGATGAAAGAATTTTTTGTGTGTAGAAACTGAATAGCACGTAGATACAGTTAGCAAAAGCAAACGTGAGCCCTGGTGGGCGTGTTCATGTCGCTGTAGTATTTTTGTAGTAACAATTCGATATTTTGAATCGATAACCAAATATCGATACCAAAAATGTCAACTGTTAAGAGATATGTAAACAAAGTCAAACTTGCTGAAAATGTAACTCTAAATATTGATAAAAAAATTTATAGTGGACCAAAACTAAAACTACCGTTTGCCCTAAATGTCTATATTTTCAAATTACATGACTGTATTAATGTCATGAAAAATAAGGGTCAAGTTTTTATGGAAAGCAACAAGATATGAACTGGTTATAGTCCAGTGTTGCCGATGCAAAAGAGAAAATTACCCGAACTTACTATTCAAATTATCAGAATTTGTCAAAATTACCAAAAGGGCACATTGGTTATCTAAATAAAGTCTTCGACCCCAGTCAATATGGAAAATCCCCAAAAACAATAGTCATTTTATATATCCCTTCTACAAAATATTCGAAAAACTATTGGATCCAAATTAGTGGAATTGTCTAAAAATCGGATAATCATCCTCGCATTGACAACACTGATACAGAATAAATAAAATGATGTATGTTGATGAAATCACTCGGTCATATTATTTCGATTATATTTAACAATTACTAATGGACAATCGTTAATATTGGCTCTTAATTGGCTGCTTGCGATGACCTTATTTTAGTTCGCATATTTTCCGGGGCTCATGTTTGGTTCTGACAAATGTAAGCTACCAAGTTGTCCATAAATTAATAAAAGCTGTTTCCATACTTTTATTCAATGTGTATGTTATTTTTAGGTTTACGAGGTGCTGCTATAAAACCAAATAGATAAAAAAGGCATTTTATATAACGAAAAACCCAATTGAAGAGTTATTTTTGGTATCAAACCAAGTGTTCGATATTTTATAGATGCCATATGTTATATTGAATGGTGAATAAAATCGATGTACGTTTTCCTAGCTAATAAATAGTTTAAGCGGACTTTGAAAAAAGACGAATTGGTAGACTATCGATTTTCCGAAAGCTGACTTTGTAAATATTTTAATGTTGGTAGACAGTGTCCCAATTTCGTTGCCATACATATTAAAATGAATAGGCACTGGTGGAATAGACCAGGTGATCGAGTCTAAATATGAACTCTCAACTGTTCTACACTAGACGATTCTAGATCATTCCTTCATTTTGCCTATATAAGCGGGTGGATGGCCCGAACTTTAGTTCAGTCACAGAGTATGTACTCTGTGGTTCAGTTCTACTTGAGCTACCGAGGTGATAACTTCGACGAGCGATATCCTAGCGAACTGCTAGTGCCACCAATTTGCTTTGTGACTTTGTGCGCATCTTGAGTGCTTACTAAATATATTTTGTATAGATTGTACACAAAAATGATGTCTGGTGGAAAGAAACGAAAAGTAGATGCAGAGGGTCGCAAGAAGATTGATTTGTGCGTTTGGCAGTACTTATAAATGCGAACAGTTCTTTTCACGGATGAAAGTTAATAAATCGAAATATCGTACAAGGCTGACTGACGATAATTTGGAAAATTCTTTATGTCTTTGTATCAGTGGAATTAATCCAAACATCGATGGATTAGTTTCCCAAGTTCAAGCTCAAGTGTCTCATTGATTTCGTTATCGCTATTTAACTTTCGTAGTTTGTAACAATTCCAAATTTAACAATTTAATTATAATGTTATTATTTCATTTTGTTATTTTGATAAATTGATATTATAATAACATTGTCGTATTATTTCCTGTCTGATATCTAACGCAAAAAATTATGAGCACTACATCACTACTTTAAAATGTATTACTTTTAAATGCGGCCCGCGTACGTATTTGCACACTAAAGTTTGGCCCACAACATGTCAAAGGTTTCCAGAGCACCACGGTTACATTAGATCTATTCGAATGTACAAATAAATAATTAATAAGTTTAATAAAACGAATTTTATCGTTTTATAGTGGGAACTGGTCGTTAAAATGCCTTCTTCTACTAAATTGAAATTTTGTTATTCTTTAATAAAGTTTGTTGCGTAATAAAGACGACGGCATAAAATTTGAATAACAAGTATGGCCTGAATTTCTATATTTACAGCGTGATATAATGAAAATGCTAATATAGAGGAAAAAAAATGATAAACTTCACGGTATATTAAGCAGAGAAATTAGAATTAATACATTCAGAATGTTGTAAAATTATAGAGATTAAGTAGGTATATATTTTCTAACCAATTGACAGAAAACAAACTTACTTATTTGTAGCAAGACCATATTTCAATTATTTTCCAGAGAACGTACCTGTAAAAGAAAAAAAAATTAATACTTTGTTTTAGTATATTAAAAAATGAACAGTATGATCATGAATCAACAAAAGCATGGTATTTGGTCAAACAAGATATCATATTAAATTAGTTTCTTGGTGAGTCTTGTGCTTCCTATTTTCAACGCGATTTCGGAGGAAGGGACTCCGGATACGGATCAGGGGCTGTATTCTTGACTGAGGGAGTGAAGATTCTCGAGAGAACAGATATTTTGTCTTTGTCACTGCAATGACAAATTAGCCAGGCAAAATAAAGACAGAATATGTGTTCTTTCGGAAAGCTCTACTCCCACAGTAAAGAATACAGCCCCTGAATGTATGTAGGTATAACTAACTCCTTCGGACTCGATTTGGACCTACTTTTAACGACAGATTTAATTCAAACTTTGTACACTTGTCAAGGACCGATGGCAATACAGTCCTATGTTTGTTAATTCTGACACATTCTAGGATAGCATAAATCTCTGCCTGAAATACAGAGGTATGTTCTTCTAGTGAAAAGGAGCATCTTGTGTTTCTCATTTCACTATACACACCTGCTCCTGTCCCTTCCCCAGTCTGTGACCCGTCTGTGTACCAGGTCTCTCCTCGGGGAAGCTTCAGTCTGCCTGGATCCTGCCAGTCCTTTCTGTAAGGTATTTCTACCTCATATTTGGGACTGGGGAGAAGTTTAGTGGCCATATAGTCTGTTTTCATATCTATAATGGCTCCACTTATGATGTCCTTAATGGATATGTGTCCTGATCTAACTACTTTGTTACTCAGGTTAGTTTGCTGCCTAAATAGTCCCATCCTTGCTTCCCCCATTATAACGAAGTAAAATGGGGGAAGGCCAAATAAGGCTTCTAGTGTTGCCGTTGGCGTGCTTCTCATACACCCTGCAATACTGAGACAAGCAAGTCTTTGCACCTTGCCTAGTCTCATCATTGCATTCTTTTGTGTCGTCTTTGTCCACCAGACCCCAACACATGGATTACATCGGATTAGCAGACACAGTCGTATGCAGGTTTTGCTAAGAAGATGGGGAAGCCTCAGCATATATACTGTGATACTGAGCGCCTGATGCCTGATTAGGCTAACATTTCTGACGATAGGGGAGGAAAAACTAGTTTTTATGCAGATTTTCTTATTCTTTATTGTTGGAATTTTTGTTAACCAATACGTAATATGAGCCAAAGTTACTAGAATCCATTAACAATCTTTTTATCACAATCATGGGTTTTCATATATACTTGATACTCTTGACCTTTGGTCACTTAAATTACCCTTTGGAGATTTCATATCGTTTATAATATTATGAACTGTCTGCTATACATTCACTTAGGCCCTTTAATTGGGTTTTGCAAAAGTTTTATTCTGTTTGCGTCAATATTAATTACGAAACTCAGTTTAATGGAGTTACCTAAATTACATTTTCCACAATTAGTTACACTTTGAATTTGAAAAGTCCAGCTGTCTAGATTTCAGTAACAAAGAAAAATCTAATTTGGTATAAACTAAAGTAAGTAATTGTAAAATAGGAAAAGTTCGTACGTTTGTGGAGAGGAAACTTTTTGAAGGTAATTAGAAGGATAATGTTTTTAATTTTAATAGGATTGTCCACTGGACTTATGCCATATGGCTGAGTACAAATCAAATAATTGCAAAAAGGAAGCTTCAGAGCAGAGAGAAAAATTTCAAATCTTGAGCAGGAAGGCTATAATACAGGATTTAAACGGTAATCTGGAAATAGTGATATAATTCATTTCATTGCAATCTATGACCAAACAGGATCCTATGCAACTTATTTCAGTCGAGTACACATAAAACAATACAAATTCTCTCGATCAGCCAAGCATGTTTGGAAGCAGTTAGATCTTACTGTGTAACATAGAAATTAGTATTAAACTGCTAAAAAAGACTCCTTAATAGGGGAACTTAATGGAGTATCGGCTGTGTAACAGACCGGTCGGTTAAGGCCACTTTCATCTGAATCATCATATGCTAAGACTTGTACTGTCTTTGTCTGAAAGATAATGGAAGAGCAGAGTACATAATTTCTGCCTGCCATACTGCGGCAGATATCTGATGTCCGGCAAAGTCTCTCTTGCTCTCGGATCTGAAATATCATTCACCCAATAAATTAATCGGATTTTTTTTGTGAAATCTGGATAGGCACGATCCACAATAGATGCGAGTCGCAGTGGAGTGCCTTATAGACCTACTCACTACAAAAATAACCATGATCAAACGTCTTTGGAATGTTGAGCGAGGTACGAAGACGGTACGAAGACACGAGCAATATATAGGATTACAACAGGATAAAAGAAATATTGAAATGAAACCAATGTACCACATGGCTTCTATGTACTTTTACATATGTGAAGTGAGTCTGCAAGAACTAAGGAATTCTATACAGTGCTATTAAAACGTCCCCCTTTTTTAAATTTAATCAATCAAATATCAACAATGGATTCTTATAGCAAATGTTTTAAATGTGCTCCGTCTACTTCCTGACAGTAATACATCCTATTAGTAACCTCTGGTCGTACTCGTTCGAATGTGTCAGCTGAAATTGCATTGTATTCTTCAATAATTGTTTCTTTCAAAACGCCAATGCTATTTGGTGCCGTAGTATAAACCTTGGATTTCAAGTACCCCCATAGAAAAAAATCTAATGGTGTCAGATCTGGTGACCGAGGTGGCCATTCTATAGGACCTCGCCCCGATCCATCTACCTCGATATTCTACATCCAGGTAACGTCTTACTGCACCATAATAATATGCAGGGGCACCATCTTGTTGGAATGTTATTTCCAGATGGCCGAATTCATCTGGATTATCCTCCAGAATTTCAAGAATTATGGCTCAATTGCATTTTGTAACATCTCCAGATACACTTCACCGCTTAAATTTGAATTTAGGAAAACAGGACCAGCTATGTGGTTTCCCAAAATAACTGCCCAAACATTGACTTTTTCTGGAAATTGGGTATGTTGTTCACGAAAGGTGTGAGTATTTGCGTCACTCCAATACCTTACATTTTGTGTATTCACTGCCATTGAGGCAAAAGGTACTTTGAGTTAACTGTATATACCCTCACTTCGTGGAATCTACTCATTATATGGTATTAAATGAAACTAACTGTTTCTAAATGACTCCACAATATTGTGGAGTCATTTAGAAACAGTTAGTTCCATTTAAAACCATATAAAAAGTACTTTCGTCACTGAAACAAATTGTTCTTGTGTAATGTGGGTTTTATTTGTCATACATTCACAGAATTCGAGTCTTCTGTCGGGGTCGTCATCCGAAAAGTGGTGCACCATTTTTAACTTGTATGGATGAAATTTATTTTTAGCCAACACTCTCTGTACTGTACTTTTACTTACTTCACAGATAGACGCAACTTTAGTTGAAGAGGAAGTAGGGTTTACTACCATTTCAGCAACTATATCAATTTTTTTATCATCACTAAATGTTGGTCGACCAGATCGCTTGGCATCTTGAACACTACTCGTTGCTTCAACCTTGTGAAGAAGCTCCCTCAAATAAGTTCTCAAGATAGGGCGATCTGGGTATGTCTCATTAAATAAACGTTGAAAAATCTTCAATATTTAAATGTGAAATAATAATTTTGGTATTTATTTAATTTATCCGTCAAAGTTAGTGTAGCCGTTCAAAAGATACGAGGAGGGGGAGGGGACTTTTGAATAGCACTGTATATGACAACATCAATAGCAATCTTGGAGAGATGATAGGGTTTACAGATCTAAGACCATGGAAGTATGTGGGGTTGAAATATACCGTAAGGGAAGAAATTCTGAAAATAAGGGTCACACTATAGGTAGTCTGTGCGGTTCCAAGAAAAACCACATGTAAACAAATACCACGCGTGATCTGCGTATTGGACAGCTCGCTTTGAAATATTAGCAGTAGAGGAACAGACATTTTTAAAGGTTCGTACAAGCTGACTGTGTTGGTATCAAAATTAATTATTGGATATAGTACCTATTCACTCAATTTTTGGTTTGAGTTGCTAAAATTGTGTTTTTTCTGTGTTCTTTATTCTGATGAAGATTATGAATATTTGTTTACTTGTGATTATCAATTATTGTGTGATAAACACGGTGTTCACTCAGAACACAACAAAATAACTTTGATGTGGGTTTCAGGACACTGCGGCACCGAGAAAAGTTGAATGAAACCCATTATGAATCAAATGGAAAAAATTATTTCAAAAACAGTCGAAGCACAAGACAAAAACTACACGACATAAGCAGGAATTAACTACAACTGCAAAATATGGTGTTATACAACGGAGAACTGTCATCAATGTGCAATGTGCATCAATGCAAATGAACAGAAACGTTCAAAATGCGAAGGATAAGACAAAGTACAATAAATATTCGGGTAGTGCAAACTGGCGATAGGACCAAGGTAAAACAGGAAATATATGATTGTGAAATGTAGTAAGCGATCTTGTTCGACATTGAAAGAACAGTCCAAGTTAATGCGGTCAAGGAACAAAGGCATTAATTCAGAGCCAGCTCAAAACCACTTTAAGGTGGCAACTACTATGGTAGAGTAGGCAGAGTATTTATATGGAAGTGTTTGGTATAATTACATAAGAAGGTTAAACATCAAGAACTAAGCACAATTTTTCCTAAGAATTTAGTGGATTTTGCCTAATTTTTTATAAATAAAAGTAACTCTGTAAAAAATGGAATGAAGCTAACTGAATTGTTGAATGCCTGTAGCTGAAGATTCCTCTGTAAATTTATTTATTGACAAGTTTAACTATAACGGAAAGATTAATAGTGCACTCATGAAATCTTCTACTGTTTTGTCTGAATTACTTGGTCTTTGGCGCCGTTTTTTATTGATAATAATACTGTTCACTACATAAATTGGTTAAATTTACTATTTTTCTCCAAAGATATCTGCAGCGAAGGAAATAAATCTAAGTAATGACCACTACAACAGTTGTTCTCTAGAAAAGATGAAAGAAAACAAACATCATTGAGTTGGACATAAATAATATTTTTCCAGATATTTTATTTTTTATATAGCAGCAATTTTGTACTATTCAGGAATGAATAAGAAAATACGTAGGCTTGCCGGCAAACTTGAGTTTGGACGTATAAAATTGAATAAGGCAAATTCTTTCTATATCAATTTCACATTAAGAGATAATAATATACATTTTACAATAAATAATTCACAAATACCATATGTTGACAAACCGAAAGGGTTTAGTATGATATTGGATGGCAGGTTAAGCTGGAAAGCTCAGGCCAAAAAGGAAAAAAACAGAATAAGTAACCAATTTAGAGAAATTGTAAGAAACTTTATCAACCTACAACAAACCACAACTTTAGAAACACATTCTTAAACCCGTATGGACATATGTCATCCATTTAATGGCACGTAAATTTACTGTGATTAAAAGTGACGATGAGAAGGTTAGTTATTTCGAAATTTCATTGTTATAAGATCCTCACTTCTTCATGCTATATCAAAATGGAAAGTGCTTAAACCAGCCTGTCGAGAAAAACTCGATTAATTAAATTCCAAGTAAAATTTCTGAACTTTGAGAACAAGGAGTATACTGGACATGTCCTAAGGTGCGTTCAGACCGGGCGCGCCGGACCGCGCAAAACATGTTGCAACGTTGCATTGCATTCAGTGTGGATGGGAAAGTGCACACGAACGCGCACTAACGATCTTCTTAGCGCGTGTTCGTTGTTTTGTCAGTTGTCGGTACATCAAAAGAAAACCGAGGCTCGTGCACGTTTTGGCGCGTTTAGTTTGGACGAAGTTTTTGAAGTGAACTGTTAACAAAACGTTTTTTTCTTTCTTTCTCAACATGATCACATATTAAAATAAATGCAGTGGCGTTAATTGCAATATCAGTATCACTCATATTTTAATATTGACGCAAAACTATCTGTTTAACGAGCAATATTCACCATAAAATTAAAAAAAAAAACTAATCTCTCGGGTAACAGAAACCTTGATTAGAGAAGAAGAAAGTCAGATATGTCCAAACAAATTTATAAAATACCAGAAAACGGCTATTCAAATTTGTTAAATAATGTTCATAATTGTATCTTCTGTAAGTTCCTTGTGGCATTATTTATTATTTTTTCTCTTATTTTTTGGGAATGAAACTAGCTTCAAATCTAACTGTACGTTGAGATCTATACTAACAAAAACAAAAAATGAAGAACAATCTTCAAAAAATTGCATATATCAGATATCTTGTGAATGCGACAAATTCTATTTAGGTAAAACATATAGACCATTGAAAGTCCGAATAAGTGAACATAAAAAATGTATCAAAGATAGGGAACCTACAGAAGGTATTATAGATTGTTTTAAAATTTCGTTTCAGAAACCAAGTGTGAATTTTTTTATTTCTATTAATGTAGTCCCTCACCATAAAGATGTCGTCTTCAGGTGAATTTGCAGAATCTGCTTCAATAAATCCAGTATCTACTGAGTACATGTTTAATATCAAAAATCACTAGCACTTTTAAAATTTAAAGATATTGCAGCTGTAACCAACTTTTTCAAGTGAAACGCAGCGGTGTACAGAGCACAATATGCAATGAGACGTCACAGTCGGTTCTGTCGCTTTTTAAGGGAGCTCCATTTTCAACCTCTAATGTCTAAGTAGTGGGAAAGTTCCAGAGCTGAAAATTTCACTAAGTATTTTGATGATTCAGTTTTACAAAAAAACGTAAGAAAAACCGAGAAAATATATAATATATAATAATATATGGCGTTATATGGCATAAATTTTTACCACCAAGGGTGGTGAGTGGACTTACAGCCCGTTGTCAACGACAATCGATACCCTTTTGGTAGTTGTTACTTACGTGTTTCAAAACAGTGCCAGTAAATGTTTCGCTTTTCAATTTACCTAAAATGTATTTTGGTAAGAGCATTCTTTCATGCAAAAAGTATTAGCTAACATGATAAAAATATAGAGATTAACCCTGTATCTATAAAAAAAAAGTAGTAGATGAACTTTCCCTTCTTAAATTAGTTTTCGAGATGATTAACCGAATCGAAAACTAATATTGACAGACGACGAGCGATGGGGAGTGTAGATAAGAGAACGTTTTGAGTTCGGAAATAATCAGCAGTGTTATTACCGTTCTCCAGTTACGAACATTTGGTGATGAACTGGAATTCTGGCTAATAAACTAAACAATTGAGCCGAAAATGAAAAGCAAAGCGTTGGAGAAATGTTGAAACTTCCATCAACTATGTAGGGAATGTTGGAATTATTCGGAAATCTGTATTATATACCACAATATTAATTATAATTCGTACAAAATTTTGTTCAACCACAACAGTAAATTTGAGTAGGTACTAGAGAAGGTATAATAGTGAAGTAGGTAAACATGGATTACATTTTGTATAGTTTATCATGTTTAGATCATAAAACTATTTTTAACAATATGGAGTAATACCAAATAATACCAGGTATTTAAATCCCCTGTATACAGGGTGTTCCAGTAGTTCATACCAGAATCTTGGGAGATGATTAAGGGGTTAAGGATAATAATCAAACTTCATGCACTGTCTTCGGTAAAAAACTATAGACACCTAAAATAAGAAATTAATAGTACATTGTTTACCGGGTAGGAAAAGCTTAACATTCCT
>CAJUYG010001219.1:17195-53321 GCA_910591675.1 Galerucella calmariensis
TATTCTCTAACTTCTTCAAAACTTCCTCATTCTTCCAGCATCTAAACTCATGCCCCACATCATCCTCCACTTCAAGAGTTTTAACTTTTAACAACTTTTAACAGGGATCCTAACGGGACATTGTCGCCTAAATGGGGACCTGAAAAGGCTCAAGATAGTGGAGGAAGAAGAATGTAGATTTTGTGGCATGGAAGAAGGAATCTCTATCCACATACTTTCTAATTGCACAGCACTTCAGAATCCTGAGATAAATAGATAGAAAAATGTCATTTATCCAAGTTGATATCCTAAAATTCCTCCGGGAATTAGAACTAAAGGAGCTACTGAGCTACTTAATTTCTGAGACTCTCCTATTTTTTCGAAAAAGTACTTTTTTCCTTTTCTCGTTATTTTCAAGAAGAATATTCGTTTCGGTGAGTGTACGTAATCAAAATACATCAAAAACACTTTTACGAGTCCCCAAATTGTATTCAATCAACGCATTGTTTCCAGAATCGAGAAGAAATAACCATTTTTAGAAACAACGACCCTAATAAAACCCACCTAATATTAAGATTACCAAGGGCGCTTTTACGACCGCTGGACTCATTCAATTGATAATAAAATTGACCCTAGTTAATAAATCACGGATAAACGCGAAAGTTGAGTAATAAAAAAGAAGGGAGAAAATGGAAATGGTCCAGAAATGTTGAAACTTACATAATATTAATTGACCAGCTATTAGGTCAGTAATTTTAACAACATTAATCGAAAACTGTCAGTGAAATCGTCGTACCGACCTCATTAAAAAACCCATTTTCTCAAACCAGGCGAAATTATTCATAGCATTTTCTAGCAGGTTTTTGAACTTCTGTGATACATATACGAAACGATTCCGAGTACCAATATATATTTTATTAATGAACACTTTATGGAATAACCAATTGCACTTAAAATCAATATTTGCTTTCCATCAAATCACACTGCCATAACGAAATGTAAATAGAACGTCGGAAATGTTCAGGTTATGTTCTGGTGTTATTGGATTATTGATGTTTGTACTTGAAAAAAAAAGTTTTTTTATATCATTATGTGTGCACAAGTTTGTTTTATACAGGGTGTCCCGTAAATAAGTACCGTCAGTTAGAGGCATGGATATATCGTTAAGAAATATGTATTTAAAATACCCAAATCACATAATATATAGAGAACTGATACGAAAGCTTGACAGAATACAGTAAAAAGAGAGAGAGATGGGTGTACATACCCATTTAAATGCCCATCGTCTTATGTCGACTCCGTTCGGGCTGCTTCGCGAAGTTTGTCAACAGGGTTGTCAATTTGCATAATATTTCCTTCAACTTACGATCATAGGTCAAATATTTTATATGCATTTTTTTAAGTGTGATAGTTATACAGATACAAATATTCCCTAATTACTTGTTTTAAATCAATTTTATTAACATTAAAAGAATTATACAATTAAATAGATTATAATGTATAAAAATCATACCATAAATATATACTTTTTTCACAAACCACATCCTTGGCAACCATGCACAATAACGGTGGCGGCTAACCTAACCTAACATAATCAAAACGTCAAAACATGCTCAAAACCACAATCTGTGTTCAAAATTCATAACGCCATTTTTGTTTGCTTCATTGTTTGAAGGTGTTCAATCGGCGATATTAATTGTGTTATTTGACTAATCGATTGTGCGTTGTGGTAATATTAACTATAAAAATATAGTGGTATAAATAATTATTCAATTATTCTTATAAAATGGATGAACATCACGGCGGAGTGTATTGTTCATACAGAGACTGTCCAAATAAATTTTATTCGGGAAAAAAATAAAGTTCTTTCGATTTCCAAGGGATGAGAGTATTTAATTTAATATCCCGGCCTATGAAGTTTTTGATATTAACTTTGGTGCTACAAATTATTATCAAAATTCTTCTTTGCATAGGTTTATATTGTATTCCCTTCAATAATAAATAAATTAAGAATTATTTGGTTGATTTTTGTAATTATTTGTGTTATCTAGAAATGTATTTATTAATTAATCTCCCAAGAGTAATGACTATTTATAACAAATCATAGGAATGTACATATATGTATTTAATAAATACATAAATATATATTGATTATGATTATTGTTTTAATTCATGGCGCAGTTTTAAAGATTTAGTGGAAACTTCCAAAACACTAGGTCCGGCACTAGAAACTGTTATTGTCCCCGAGTCAACACTGCAATTTGGTAAGAAATTTAGAAAATATTTTAAACATCGCGGCCATACCGAGTTAAAGGTCCAAGGTCAGCTGAAAATCGTCTGATGTTTTACGGGGATTCGTATCTGTTCTCTTTATAATCTGTGCCCAAATGCAACTTTTCCCTAACCTTCATAGTTTCTGAGAAAACCCATCACATGTATTAATTATGTCAAATTCTAATAAGCCAGTGGCGTGATACGAGGGGCTCGTGAACTTTTTTGTACCATGTTTTTAAAACACCTTGTATTTAGACCTAAAGACTTTTGTATGCAATTCTTTATTAAATTTCATTGTTAGGTATAAGTTGAAAATCATTTCGGAACCTCAGAAGTCCTTTATCAATTCTGAAACATCACTTTGTCTGTCAAAATCTTTGATAAAATGCAAATTCCTTTGTGTCATTAAAATGATAAGATCGAATGAAAACGATGTCGCGAAGTCAAAGTCTATTATTTCAAGAATATCTAAATGATTCTCTAAAATGTTGTTTATTACCAGCTCCATTTTGTTAAATGTACCAGTGATTCCACCTAAGCGCAACACATCAACACAATGCGATGTCAAACAATAATTTGTCAGATAAAACCGCACCTAAGTCGAACTCAAGTCGACCCAATCGAGAACTCAATATTCAGGGCTCCTCAACTAGTTTAAGGAATACTTAGTTTATTCAAGATTAGAATGTTGCCAAGACGTTCGCGGTTAACATTTTGAGGGTGAAA
Organism: Galerucella calmariensis; assembly: GCA_910591675.1. Classification (NCBI taxonomy): domain Eukaryota; kingdom Metazoa; phylum Arthropoda; class Insecta; order Coleoptera; family Chrysomelidae; genus Galerucella; species Galerucella calmariensis. The sequence continues at coordinate 20,175 of CAJUYG010001219.1, forward strand.
TTCATAGTCGACACTTGAGGGCGACAGGCGAAAAGTGAGGTTGAGTTTGAATGTAACTTGAGTGAAATATAAGTACAGATTCCAGCTCCCTTGAGTGAAGATTTCTAACCTATAAACCACGTTTGTACCTTACACTGTCATTTTACGATATCAAAATTTTGTTTGGTTGTTATTTTTCTGTTTTAGTTGCAAATTTTTCAAGGAAATTAGTATGATGGATGATTTTATTGATTTTGTAAACTAAATATATACATGATGATAATGCTTACGTTTATCGTTTACTTAGGTTAGTAATCACATTGGTGTGGTAAAAAGCAAAATTATTGAATTAATCCATTTTTTATACGAAACAATGATCTCCGCTTGAATTAAACTCGTGTGCCAGTGACACCCATGCCTTTTTCTTTCCAGCTAAGCTAGTACAATCAGTTTTTTTATTTTCTATATAAAAGAATATTTACGAACCAGCTATTAAGGCCAGTTTTTCGCTAGACAAATAGAGTTTTCTTTTGTTTTCTATTTTCCCAAAAATAAAGAACTTAAATAAAATAATATCTACTAAAAAAATTGAAAATAAGAATCTAAAATTATCTATTGAAAAGCTAGCTTGAAAAATAAACTTACGCAGCAAATAAGAAATATTTATGAACAGTAAAGACCTAAACTGGGAATAAAATACTTGCAGAGGGCTAATACACGAACTGAATACAAATTCGAATATGAATGCAATGCAACAGATGTCAGATGAACGTTAAAGGACATTCATAAAATTGTTAACCAAACGCAACCAAAAGTTCCTAATAATAACATAGATGCCAAACTTTCTTCACTCAAATTGAAGTATTACTTGAGTAATGACTGTGGACATGAAAAGTCGCCTCGAGCTATACTCAAACTAAGTTGAGTTTAAGTATGAGTTACCCTCAAGTGTCAACTATGAATTTCATCCTCAGTCATTCATACCTCCCTCAAACTACATGATAACAAGAGATATAGTGACCGTTTGTTAATTTTTTTTGTTAGTTACCATAGTTATAGCTTAGTTTGGCTAATATACCTATTTGGATAGTATTTACCTAAAAAGCTTTGCTTTTCTGCTAATTGGTGCCAAAAAATTTGAATTAAAACGTATATTACTGAAATTTATTCTCCAAACTAAGTGAAAAACTCCTTAAACTTAAGAAAAAAAAACCACGAGTAATTTGAGGAGCAACTCAAACATTTGATAAGGCCAATATATTTTAAAATAAAATCACTGTGAATATGACTCAACAAAGTCTTCGATACCAAAAATGGTTTCTCAGTCAGTGTTAACAACTCCAATGCTTAATCCAGCGTGAATGATGATTGTAATATTCTCAAAATATATTTCAAACCCATTAAAGCACCATATATATTCATACCTTTTCCCATAGAAATCTTTTAATCTGATTATGTTCCATAATCTACAAGAATGATTTATTGACTTTTATAATCTGTTACCGCCGATGGTATTGAAAATATATCCCCATTTGTTCAACTCAAAAGTTCTTTAAAACATCGAAAAAACTTCCTCCGACTCGCAAATCCTATAATCCACATAATACGCTGCTGATTGGTGATTCCGCAAACTTAATCTTTGAACTTTGACGGTAAAAAATATCCAATATCTTAAGAAAACTAATGGACGTTTTCATCTTCATGAAGAAAATTGTTACTTCTTCATTGATATAAGTGAGATTCAAGCCAAAAACTGTATAATTATCAGATAAGAAATCAATAAGAAACCTCATATATACAATATGTATCGAGAAAAACTGGTTGCTACTTGTGAAACATTATTTAATAAATTATCTGACAACTGCCATATAGCTGAAACCAGCGTATAAAAAAAAGATATTTCTCAAACACTCCCTCTACCTTTTCCCACACATATCTCACATTTCTGAGTAAAAATGAACCACCAAACGATCTAATTAGAAAAACTTTTCTGAATATAATATAGGTACCGAAATGATTACAACGTGTGCCGTAACAACATTAGAGTCTCCAAACTTCTCTTCCATCATATCATCAACCTGTACTCTGTGCATACCGGCGAACATATTTTCGCTCCAAATGAAAATGTCTGCATATGTATACTTTGGCAAGTTTCTCTGAAGCCGTGAAAGGAATGCAGTCGAAAACATTCGATATTGCCACGTTGAACTATGGAAAAGCTAAAGTGCTAAATATGTAGTGACAATAGTTGGAAAATGGAATTTTTATTGTTAACAATATCAACAATATGATTAAACGCTAATTCTTTAATGTGCTTGTTTCCTTGGATTTTTTAAATTCATGAATATAAAAAGATGAGCACTTTTCCAAATTTGTTACGGGCTTCTTCAAGCTCTGGCAGCGTTGTAGGAAAACCATAATTACCACACATAGGTACCGTACGCCATTCGTACGTTTATAACATATTTGCCTCGACTCTTACCGATTCCCCGTAGCTTCCGATAAACTTGCCAAACTATACGGACTCTCTTATCTCTATACAATCCATTGAAAATACCTACCCTCATGTAAGGAACATTAAAGATACCTACCGTCTCTCCATTTCCCAAAATATAACAGTTACTATTCTATGGATACCATCTCATATTTGTATAATTGGGAATTAACTTGCAGATCAACTAGATAAAAGGGTCATAACTTTAAATTATTATACAGATAATATTACACAAATTGAATCCGATCTCAAGCAAGTCGTCAGGCAGAAGATCAGAGCCTTATGGCAAGATCATTGGAACTGCATTCCGACAAAAGTACAACAAATTAATTAAGCCGTCAATAAGCCACCCTTACACTATTGGAGCTTCAAGTGTCACAACTCATCATCTGTTTTCGAATCATCCGTATATATAAGATGACATCGTCCCAGCTGTTCCAGTATGAGATTAGTTTCTATCTTATAAATTTTTCATGTTATCTTGTTTTTTATAAATTGTACATTCTTTGTAGACATGTGGCTTATTATATGCTCATGGCGCAGTCTCATATTCATCAATACGGTATTTGCTGGTCAATTCTTCCTGTAAGCTTTCAATTAATTCATGAAGTCTTCGAGTTGTTGGTCTGGTTATAGTGCTTCGACCGTCAAACACGTCCAACAGTTCTTTTGAAAACAGCTTATCTTATACTGTGTGTGACTGTTGAGACCACATCTTAATTGCGTCGTTACTAAGCAGGATTTGTCACCTCCCCCCTTCTATCACTTCAACCTCTCACCTGCCATATCGAGTCCTTCTTTTTCCCTAATCATGCTCTCCACCAGGCCACTAACCTCCATCAATTCCTCCTCGTCCCTCAACATTATCTCCAATACACCGCATCCCCTAGTTTATTTTCCAACATCCTCAGAACTTCTTCGTTCTTCCAGCATCTAGACACATGTCCCAAATCATCCTCCACTTCACACCTCTCGCACACTCCAGTCTCTTTCCCCAATCTTGTGGAGGTAACCTACTCTCGACCCATGTCCAATGAGCACCTGCGTCAAGAAGTAGTTCACCTCCTCGAATTTACGGTCCACCCTACCTCTCCTACTCCTACATATGCGTCTTTGGTTTGGTGGACAAAGACGACACAAAAGAACGCAATGATGAGACTAGGCAAGGTGCAAAGACTTGCTTGTCTCCGTATTGCAGGGTGCATGAGAAGCACGCCAACGGCAGCACTAGAAGCCTTATTTGGCCTTCCTCTCCCACTCCCAATAGCTTGTTTTAGCGCCCCTTACTCCAACTCGTGGTTTTATTGCAATTAATTGAAAAAAAAGCGTGGTTAGGTAGGTACTTATATCATAAAATAAGTATAGAAAATGAAAATGGCCTACTTAAATTCCATTTTAAACGGATCAAAAAAAGATTTTTTTTAGAATTTTCCCATTTAAGGCCCACTTTTTTCTTTATTATTTGTCTTGTGATTGATATTTGCAGTATAAATGGCTGTGTAAATACATTTAAACTCTCATATCTATATTTACGATACAAAAAATTGTTCGTTAAAAAAAAACCAATTTAAAATCCAATCGATCTTCGACGAACATCAACGAGCCCAGCTGCTGATATATTATGTTAGCAAAATGAATTAGTTATAGACTTTCAATTTACTTTGTCCTCGAGAAACCGTTGCGTCTGTATAAAATTCGCAATAAAATAGAATTCAAAGAAATATTTTTATTATTTTTCTCTAAAATGAAAATGGGAATTTAATGGATTGCTGTTATAGTCTTATTGCATTTCAAGATCGAAAAGCACTTCCCTGATTATGTACCTACAACTAGCGTTCCACAATAAAATGTATTTTAAATTTCTGATTTTTAAGCGATATTTATCATTTTAAAGAAGAAAGCTGTTAGGCATATACCACTTTAGTACAGCTACGAAAGACGAAAACAAAAAAGAATGTGATTTTTAAAATGTATTTCAGTAGAAGAAAAACTTGGTTGATTTATTGCATTTTTGATGGTTTTCATGAGGTTTATCTTATTTTTCATTGAACTTGAACAAATTTTTAGCCAATTTGACGCGTTATTTTGATGTTATCCATATAGAGATGGGAGATGCAGATGTGTTTTTGTATCATTGAGATTGAACTAAATTAATCTACATTTTTTTGTTTGCATGAGTCAGTTCCAGAATATAGTCCAGTCTACAAGTTGAAAAACGTGAAAAATAGAGATAAAGCTCCTAAAAATATAAGCAATAGCTCATTGGATTCGGAAGAACCAAGTATGTATTATTTTAAGTAAAAATATTGCTAGACGTAATAAATTATATGAATTTTCATATTATATAATTATTGATTTTGTTGAATTGCAACGTTAGGTAATTATGTTAAAACTAAAAACCGCAAATGGTAAATTTTGGGCACTCTATTTGAAATGTTAAAATAAATTTATTCAAACAGTGAATAGCAACAAATGATTGATTCGATATTATAATAATAGCTGCTTGAATTGAGGCGGATTATTTTATATGAATATAATTTCAGGTTTATATTTTGTTAGTTAACCACGTACATTTCGATATTCGAGTTTTGTGAAATATTTTGAATCGTTTCATAAACCTCTCGTCAATCCACATGATATTTTATAAATTTTTATGAAGGCTTGATTTATTTGTGAAAATATCTATATTATGGGCGTACGATGGCTTTTTTGAACAAGGTTGATTAATTTAAAAAACATTTCCAGGATACATGGACCTATAATGAAATGCTAGAACATTCTGCAGATACGAAAAAAGAATGGATAATTTTGAAACTAAGCATGAGAATGGAATTGGTAAGTATGGGAAAAAAAAGTAATAGAGGCGAATAATTTAGAATTAAAAAAATAATTATATTTTCAATATTGGAAATATATTTTGGTTTTTTTTTTTCATTCTCCCCCCTACGAAAATATATTTTTTTATTTTGAATAGGGAAGCGGAAGCGAAGTAAAACATGCTAGATTATCGGTAGCTAAGTATGAAAAACTTTCGTGCCCTGGACAACGAACAAATAAAATGTCAAATTACGTGTCAAATATTTATTTAGATTGGAAATTAAATGTTAAATTACAATTGTATATCATTTGATGAAACTTTCATAGGCTTGATTGTAACGGTCTTTAGATTTTTAGCAAAGTTTGAGCCCTTGTAAACAATTAAATATGGATTAAATGGAAAAACTAATTGATAAGAAGTCTAATTTTTAAGCTTTATGAATACTATATAAAAATCTCGGAATCCTCAAATTACTTATGACCGTACAATTCCTTATTGAAATTCGGTTGCTACCACTGAAATATCGGATAAAAATCCATCTCTCGCTTTTCTATCCTTCTATGACTGATATTGTCTCTCTGCTTCGGTAGTCGCGTGCCGTTCCATTGTTGATAGAACGCTCGCCGGTCTCGGCGGTCTCCCAGTTCAGTATGTACTGACGAAGCTTATAGGGAAACAAAAAAATATACAAAGCATAATTGTGCAAGGTCGAATTTGGTAGATGCCCCTTAATCACACGAGTGGGAAATATTGTAGCATGAGGAACAAGCCGAGCGCGACAATCACACGAGTGTGAAAAATCACTTTCGCACGAGTAATGTATAGTATTTTTCCTACGATCACGTGATAATTTCACTAAATAATGTGTAATCAACATATATCTGACATATTAATACACAAAATGTTACATTTGAAGTCAACATAGGTAATTGATTTCAAAATTAACAATTAAGTATCATTAGTAACAAAAATTCAAGTACTTATAGGTAGGTTATTACAATTATTAATTGGTTGGTTAATTATAGAAATTGAAATTATTATTGTTCATCATACTTCATACATACTTATAAATATCTTTCAAGATGATTACATTTTCCGACTACTATAACAGGTGGTTTGGATTAGTTTTTTTAATCAAGAAAATGACGAAAATTTCACTTTTCAAAAATTTAGATATTACATAGGTAAATCTAATTAAAAAAATTATAGTATATGGACAAATCAACCTAGGAAATACGCATTTGACATATACATAAATTTGCGGTTCTTTTTCCGTACGCGTATGGATAAAGGCCACTTTCCATAGAACTAGACAGTGCGATATATGTCACTTTCCTATGTGATCGTAGGAAAATAACTATTTCATCGCCAGTTAGGGAATATTTCACTTTTCGTAACTGGTTCGAAAAGTGAGAAGATTCATAACGTCAAAGAGTTTTATAAAGTGTCAAAATGTCAAAATTAGAAAAAAGATGTTTTTCTCTATTACGGATTTAAAATTCAATCTAAAATAAATCTTACCATCAACCAAACCAACATTATAACCGAAGCGACTCTCCTGGTAGATAACCATTTAATAGGTATTTGTCAACAATATCGCCCACAACACTACGACCTAGGAAGTCACTACGTAGGTGTTGACAATCAAAAGTGAATAATTTATTGTAAATCCAACCACGTGTATTATATTTCAGTATCAGCATATCGAATCGATATTCCCATGGGATAATAATTTTAAAAACATAAATAAGGAATATTGAAAACCATATCCAAATGGTTTATATCATTATCGGGGTATAAGCGAAGTCAGGCAGCTGGATGCAGTTACATTCACCTTATTAAACAGGTTTGATATAATTGATAATTTATAAGTTTAATGGATATTCCTAAAAAGGTGGGTATAATCCAAAAGAGGAGATTGATGTGAACGGTTGTGTTTTAATTGTACATACTATAGGATTTTCAATTACAACAATTGTTCCAATTACCAGCACTCTATAAAGTTTTCCAATAATACCTTTTATGTATGTTTGAACCATGTAGATTAACCGAGCGAAAACATACAGTTTTTCGATTATTTAAGTCAGTTGAAACATACCTATGCTGAATTTAAAAGTTGTTGCAGCCAGCGCCATACGTGATGGCGAGCCCGCCCCCATGCGCACAAACTCATTTTCAATGTTATCTCCCACTATGCGGACGATATTGCTTTCGTCATAAGAGGACGGTTTCCAGACACAATATCAGAGCGCACCCAAAGGGCGCTTGATATAGTGAGTGGTTGGTGTAGGGAGGAAGAACTGGCAGTGAATCCCCACAAAACTACACTGGTACCGTTTACAAAAAAGAGAAAATTGCAAGGTCTACAAATTAACGAAGTGGAAATTCCATTTGCGAAAGAAGTTAAATACCTAGGGGTGATATTTGACCAAAAGCTCACATGGAACTCCCACATTGAAAAAACCACACACAAGGCCAGAATCGCCCTTGGAAGGTGCAGGCAAATGTGTGAAAAAAATGGGGATTAAATCCCAACATGACCAAATGGTTATATACACAGGTTGTGAGGCCAATGATAACCTATGGATCAGTTGTCTGGAGGCCCAGGACACTGCAGATTGGAGCGCAGAGGCAGCTAAGTGGTATTCAAAGGCAGGCCTGCCTAAGTATCACGGGGGCCATGAAAACGACTCCGACTTCGGCCCTGGAGGTAATAGTAAACCTACCACCACTACATATCCTCATTCAAGGAAATGCAAGATCTGTTAGTCACAGATTATTACAGGGATCTTCTCCGATAAGCCTAGAACACGGTAAGGTCTACAAAGAGCTATATGAAGAAATAAAGGCAGATCAAATACTGGGAATGCCAACGGATCAGATTACCCCACAATATAGTTTTAAAAACGACTATACAGTTTACATTCCAGAGAGAAAGGACTTAAGGCGATACACTCATATAAGATAACATCAAACCTGGTGTGGGGGTGTCGGAAGGCCCTAAACAGACTAGGCAGTCATAATAGAGGCACCCTAGCCTGGGTACCAGGCCACCAAGGAATAAAAGGCAATGAAAAGGCTGATTAATTAGCCAAGCAGGGAGCAAAGGAGGTCATGATAGGGCAAGAACCTTCCTGTGGAATTGCAAAATGCCCAAGTAAAGAGAGCATCTTCTAATGGATAAACAACCAGGCGTTGCGCTGGTGGTATAAAACCCTAGGACAAAGGCACGCTCAATTATTCCTTAAAAGCCCTTCGACAAAACTGTCACACGACCTACTATGTCAAAGTCGGGAAACGACGAGGATGGTGGGAATGCTGACCGGACATTATAGGTTGAGAAAACATATGCACACAATTGGCCTGGCAGATGACAGCCTATGCAGTTTCTGCCAGGAAGAAGACGAAACCGCAGAGCACATACTCTGTGAGTGCGAAGGCTTAGCATGCGTAAAATGACTTTTCCGCACGCGATTGCTAGCCGAACTCCGCTAAAGCGTCGTTCGGCTATCTGCAATAGCGTTCGGAAAAGTATCACTTTCCGCACTAGTTAGGTAAACTACCATTGGGACACTGTTTAGAAGCAAACTGAGGACAATTTGAGCATTTAATAAAACAAATAGCTTTGCTTTATTTTAAATTAAATGTTTTTTAGACAAAAATTGTGAAAAAGAAAAAAATTCCACCTCAGCGGCGAATCGAACCACCATACTTCAGGTTAAACTTTTAAATTTCCTGAGCCCCTACCCTGCTGGTTATCTCTTGAAAGTATTGGAAAGTGGTATTAAAATGGAGTTCGACTAAAATATTTTTAGCACGACGCATCAGACTCTACATTTTTCTAGCTTAATTAAGTTTCATATTTATGTGAGATATTTAAACAGTGTATTCCAATTTTCTCTATGTTTATATGCCAAGTGCGCACCTGTCAGTTCCCTAAACAAAATTACAATAGATTATTGTTAGCCTGTCAATAAAAAAAAATATTGAACTGCATTTTCTACCCATCTCAAAATATTTGAAATCAAATAAATTTTATTCAACTCCCCGATGAACAAAACACGGCAAACTATGAAGCCAACTAGATCCACAGGCAAATATTTCCAAATTTACTTTAGAAGTTAAAAAATCATTGAATGAGTTTTACACTCCCAGCTTTGTTTTACAATGTAATATAGTTAGAGCCGTTGGGAATAAATAAATATACCGACCAATTATACATTTTACATGTATGATAAAGTAAACAATGTTTAATAAAAGCTTACACAGCAGTGTTTTCATATCTATAAAATAAAACATTTAACAAAACAAGTTTGAAATTGAATTCATCCATATAACAACACTAACCCATCAGCAACAGTGAAGACCCTGTATATTTATTAAAATATCTTTCCTCTGAATTTTCCAATAGATTAAACAATTATCAATCTGTGTAGTTCTAACGTACACTCAACCAACTTGTTATGCAAATTTGCAGGGAAATGTAGCTGGTTGTTGGGTGGGATTAATTCTTAAATTTTCCATAACCGCTTCTATTCATACTTTCCTGTCCTGTCATGTCTAATTTTTTAAATTTTATAATAGCGTCGAGGGATACGACAGAGTCATTTGCCGAACTTGATTCTACATAATTAATGTCCATGATGGCGCAAAAGGATCTTTGCCTTGCCCTTTGGGAGCACTAACGAATTTACTGGCACGTCGAATGATGGTCTCAATGGACACAGTCAGAAAATCGAGTCCATGTTGTCAATTTGTCGTAACAATCCAAGATTTTTTTAACACGCATTTATAAAAAGTTTATTCTTAATGTGACAGAGTAATATATCGTCGTCAACTCTACAAAACCAGTACAGAAAACATCCAAGTAATAGTGAAATATTATCGTGAGCATCAATTATTTTTCTACTACCGTGTTTGGCAGGTAGCTTTACCCTATATCACGACAAGTTTAAAGTTTTTTCTATTGTCAATAGATTACAAATTAAAAATTACAGTAATCAATGACGTGTGCTGAGAATGAATAAATCGGGATTGTAAGCAATTGATTGTTTCTCTTTAGGTTTATTTTATGCGAACAACGGAATATTGAATATAAAAAGTTAAACTTTGAGTCACAGATAAGTTGAAATGTAAACAAATCACGTATTTTAAAAAGCAATCTGTATAAATGATGCATGATTGAGTATACGGTAGATAGTCTAAGAGGAATCGGCGCATGAGTACCGAAAACTATTCCACCTCATGAAATCATTAAATATCTTGAAAATTACAAATTTTTTGATACGTAAAGGTTATTTGTTATTGAGGAATACAAAATTAAATAAAAATTGCTTCAAATGTCAGTGGCGTAAAAAATGGGAGGGGAAAGGTAACATATTCTTCCAAATGTACACCACTGGATAAAAAATTGAAAAATGTTTTTTAATCAAAATATGCCCTTTTACATTTAAAAAGAACCTGCCAAATGTCAAATCAATTTATTCATCCATTTTAAAGTTATCGAATTAAAACAATCAATTTTTCAAAACATTAACACCCTGTAATTCGAAAAGCGAAGAGGCTGGACCCCTCAATCCTTATAATATTTTGTCCAATTTTACGAGAGGTATCTACATGCAAACGTTGTAGGTGTCATTTGAAAACACCCTGTATTTTTCATGGGTCGAAACGAAAGTAGGTACCCAAATTTGAGATTTTTGGAACCTTAAAAAATTCATCTTTTTATTTTTTTATTTTTGCTTAACGTGCCTCGACAGCGCTGGTCATTGGCACAGAAAAAATAAATACAAATATTTACATAATTTTTACAAATATTTAAATTAGATTTTACAGTATAGGTTGGTAGCTTTCAGGAACTGTAAGACTTTCTTGATTTCGGTAGGGCAGTGAAGCATTTCCTTGAGGTTGGGCCTAAGATCAAGTTGTTTGTATATAGCAGCAAATTGTTTGCAGTCCGTCAGTATGTGCTTAACGGTCACAATATCGTTACAGCTATGGCAAACGGGACGATTTCCTGACTCAATCCTCTACTCAAAGATACCGACCTTTCTCTGACCTCCCCGCTCCCTCTACCTTCTTCTCCACCTTGGACCAAAAATATCCCTACAATCGATACCTCACTTACCATTTATAATAAGCATGATTCTCCTACTGCACTTATAAAGAAAGCATTCCTAGAAATACTACAAAAAAACCGTATGATTCAATACTCTACACAGACGCTTACAAAACTGACTCAGGTGTTCATATCTTTGGAAGTATCAACTTTATCGTTAAAAGTAATAGGACCTTTTTATTGGTATTTCATTTTCACTTTACACTTAGCTAAGTGATAAGTGATAATATTAAGTTCACTTTCCACGTTGCGTCAAATCGCAGCGACTTGTTGCTGGGACAAATCGCATATCGATAGTTTGTTGCTGCGACTCATTCAGGCAGAAACGTAACGTGTTAACCAACTTGATTGACAGTGACAGCCATGTCAGAGCAGAGCAGCCAATAGAAATTTTGGGTTGATGCGACAAAATCCACCAGAAAAGATACCAAGAGCAAGTTCCAATTCATGCGACCGACGCGCCCAACGAAAAAAAAAGTTGCATGTAACTTTCGCGAGTTGCAGCATCAACTCGCACCGTGGAAAATGGACTTTGGGTATTTTCTACTCTATACCTAAGTGTTGAACAGACTGGGAAAATTTACAATTTGTTGCCGCTTTCCGCCATTAGCAGCATTTCCAGTCGTGATTATGGAAGATTATAGAATTGTTGGCTTTTCTTTTGAAGCTGATGGCGAAGCTTCAGCCCGCAACGGGTTTGCTGTGGAAATAAATTCGCCTACACCAAACTGGCTTTGACTGCTCAACGCAAGAGGTCCAAAATTGCGTCATAAGTACGGACTTGAAGAAAAGAGAAAAGTTGGTGCTGTACCAAAGGTCATACAGGTTCTTTGCTGGTTGGTTGTAGAAGTCTTCTGGAGTCATACAGTTTCTGCCTTGTGTGGTCCAGCGACTCACAGTTGCATAGTATATGCAGAGCTGTTTCGGTATTCTTTTTGCATCTTCTGCATGTGAGGTCTCCGTTATACAGCCCTATTTTGTTTAGGTGCTCCTTTATGGGAAAGTGTCCCATAAGTAGCCCCGTTATGGTGCGTAGTTTGTTGCTGCTCATTGAGAGCAGTTCTTTCGCTACTTTTTCTGATGGTTCTTTCGTGAATTTCTTCCCATGTATTTGCCTGGGAGTATTCTTCCAGTGTTTATTGTGTTGTTCTTTCACCCACCCTTTTAACCATGACCTCGTTAAGCACAGCAGGTTCGGGTCCGTTCTTAAGAGTTGACGATCCTGCTCTTCCTTTGTGACCTGGGACCCACTCCAGTGTTACACTGTTCCGAGTCGCCAGTCTTCTAAGTTTTTCGCCGCATTCCCATACTAGCCGATATGTTACCCTAGAGCTCTGAAGTGCTTTAAGGGCAGCTTGACTGTCACTGTAGATCCTGATCTACCTGTTGTTGTAGGCTCTCATTTTATTTGCCCTTGCACATGCAAGTATTGCATAGACCTCTGCTTGAAATACCGAGGCGTATTTTCCTAGCGAGACGATTCCTTCATATTTGCTCGACTTGCTGTATATGCCCGCTCCGTTGCCGAGCTCATTTTTTGATCCGTCTGTATACCAGATCAGTTCATTCGCTCTACCAGTGGTGGTGCGTTCTCTTATTCAAGCTCCTTTCGATCTTTGATGACAATCTCGAAGTTCTTGCGAAATATATATCTGGTGGTCATGTGGTCTGTTGGCATTTTGAAGATGTCGTCATCCACATGCCTTATCTCTGTGTGTCCTCTCCCATGTGCCACTTCATGGTCTGATGCTTTTTCCAGTCGGGTTAGTGCTGCCCTTGCTTCGCACATTATGACACAATGTATTGGATTCAGTTTCCCTGGTGACACAAAGCACTGTTTTTGAATAACGTGAACGTTAAGGACATTCAACTCCTCAACCAAAGGAGAAAATTCAAACGAAAAAAACACCAATGAATAAAATTAAAAACATCAAACTTTTTTCAGTCGCTGAAGCTTTTTCGCAATCTAAAAATATCACTAATGGCTCGGTGCATGTTCACGTTTTATTATATTTCAGTTTGTTTTACTGAAAAAACTAACATATTGAAGTTACACGGAAAAGCAATAGTAACGCCAGTTGTCGCAAGTAACCGGATGTTCGATTTAAGTGTTGGAAAAGGTTTTATAAATCCAATTTTATATCTCCGCACAGTTTGGTCAGATGGCATGTTGGCCGTAAATCCAATATAATAAACTCCAAGGAAATGGCATTTACACTGTTAATCTAAAGTTCTGGTTTCAGTTTTGCAGGATGTTTATAATTAAATCTCACGAAGGATGACGGCGTTCCTCATCTGGATAGTGTTAATTGAAGAAGCACGTGTAATGTCCTATAAAAATATAACATATACAATAAAACATGTTGTTGAAACTGAATAGTATTATACATTTTTTATTTCGAGCTTAGTGATCGTGGCATGGAAATTTGTCTTCATGTTTTGAAACGTTTTTAAATAGATTGAATATTTAATTTCATTTCAATATACACATAGATTCAAAAGTTTTGCATCACCCTAAATCTCCGAAAAAAAATGTGTTCATTATAAATGGATCAGAGATTAATCAAATAATTAGTTTCAATAAAAAAAGAAGTGTATATTTGTCAAAAATTTTCATTATCCAATAATAAACTTGCTTTAAACATAAAAAGTATTCTTAGAAATTAAATAAATTAAAAACAAATTGATTCTTTTTAAAGAAAAGGTTAAGTGAGAACCTGCATGAGAACTTTTAATAAAGAGTATTTCCACCTCTAGAATTTATGCAAGCTTGAAGTCGCCTGTCCATGCTGTTTACCAAATTATTGATATTCTGTTGAGGAATATTTCGCCATTCTTCTTGGGCCGCATGAACAAGGTCTTGTACACTCCTGGGTGGATTTCTGCGTGCTGCCACTGTTCTGGCAAACATGTCCCAAGCATGTTCTATGGGATTCATGTCAGGAGATAGGGCAGGCCAGTTCAAGCGATTGATCCCTTCAGTTTCAAGATACTCATTTACAGCTCTGGTCCTACGAGGTCGGGCGTTATCGTCCATAAAAACGAAGGAATTGCCAACAGCTGCGCGCCATAGTCTCACGTGAGGATGTAGAATCTCTCTGAGATACCTATCACCAGTCATCGTTCCCTCCACATGAATTAATTCTGTGCGATCATTTAACATGATACCAGCCCAAAACATAGCACTTCCTCCTCTGAAGGGCGGCACGGGGCAAGCATGGGCAAGCTGAGCAACTCTCGTTGGATCCCGCCACACACGTATTCGATGGCTATCTTGTACCAAACAAATCTTGTCTCGTCGGAAAAAAAAACACCGAATTCCAAAATTCTTCAGGCAAGGCCGCGTGTTCTTGAGCCCACTGTAGTCGGCGAACTCTGTGCTCAGGTTGTAGTCTGGGCACTCTTATTGGTCGGCGACACCTCAAACCTGTCGCAAGTATTCGTCTTCGTAATGTCGAGATCGATACTTGAACTCCCAACGCATGTCTCATATCTGTTTGGAGTGCTGGTATTGCCATGGACGGGTTTCTTCGGATAGTTAAGTGGATATAGCGGTTCTGCCGCTGATTAGTAACACGCCTTCTGCCGCTTCTAGGTCTATCACGAAGAGAATTGGTCTGGAGATACCGGTTCCATACACGAGACACATCACTTTGCCAAACGCCAACTCTGTTTGCCACGAACCTTTGAGAATGACCTTCTTCAACTAAAGCCACTATTCTTGCACGGTCAATCTCACTTATGACTTGACGATTCATGTTTGCACTTAAAATCGTAAAAATCAAATGTCTTGAATGTTAAAATGATCGCACCAAAAATTTTATCTTACAAAAAAAACTGTAAACATCTGTATATTACAAAAAATATGGAACATATTGAAATGGTAAACATTGATAAACAAGCCAACAAAAAATTGTTAGCGCAAAAAAATTCCTTCGCATCCGAAGAAGGTGATGCAAAACTTTTGAAGCTATGTGTATTATATCTTCTGTAAGTTCCTTGTGGCATTACTTATTCTTTTTTTTCTTATTCTTTTGGGAATCAAACCACAATATTGTTTTTTATTTTTTATTTCGACGTTTCGGTAGCATTCCAGCTACCGTTGTCAAGATTAACTAGTAATAAAATGAATAAAATAATTTTTGGTCCCTATCTGACACAACGAAAAATTGTTTGATTCCCAAAAGAATAAGAGAAAAAAGTATGAGTATTATATTTGTTATTTAATAACTTAATTTTCCGAGTATAAGCAATATACTTATTGGGTCTGAAGAAAATAACTTTCCTAGATTTCGCAATAGTTTAGAGGTTATTGACTTCCAATTTATTCCAAGTACTTCAATGCACATCATTTTTCTAGAAATTCATTTATTTTATTCAGTTTTGGAAACAAATTCTCTGCGAAACTAAATAATAAACAACAAATGTTTTTGTTAAATTTTTATGCTGGGATTACTATATAAACATTTATAGATGACCTTGCAATCGTTGGGAATAAGAAAGTATTCTAATACCATAAGCGCCACACTTTTTCCTTGATAATTGATTATGATTAATTTGTCTATCGGGATAAAACAAAGTAGATTGACCTTGATGGCGTGCCATCAATTATTCTACAACTTTTGTTATGTAACACAATGTCTGTTTTAGATTTGCAAATGCGGGTGTTCATCAATTAAGTTCAATTTATAGTTAGTACTTGGAATGAACAAGATGAAATTTTAAACTTGAAAAATGTATAAAATGATCGTTCTAAATGTTTATATAATTATAAAAAAATATTCATTCCAATAACTTTTTCTTTACAAAAGATACAAATGAAAAAAACGATACAATTTTTGTAATTCAAATTAAACTCACAGTGAATTCTTTACAAAATAAATCGTAGATGGCTGGTGTTAATGTATTTCTTTTATCGTGTCAATGTTAAAGCAGAAGAAATGTACTTAGAGAGTTTTTTTTTCTGTTTTTTGATTGATGAAAAATAGAGCCATAGAGTTCATATAATAACCTTTTGGTGTGCGTCATCGATTGTCAAGGGCCCTTCTAACACATTACGTTGGAAGCAATGGAAAAAAGGGAGGTCTGTGATTAATCCTTATCAATATATCACAATGATGAAGAAATTTCAATTTTTTTTTTATATTAACTTTGGTGCTACAATCATAAAAATTCTCCCTTGCATAGGTGTATATTGTATTCCCTTTGATAATAAATAATTTAAGAATTATTTGTACTTTAAAATTTGGTTGATTTTTGTATTTATTTGTGCTATCTAAAAATGTATTTATTAATTAATCTCCCAAGAGTAATGACTATTTATAACAAATCATAGGAATGAGTCAACACTGCAATTTGGTAAGAAATTCTTTAAACTAGCAACATCGCGGCCATACCGAGTTAAAGGTCCAAGGTCATTGACGACGGAGCTGAAAATAGTTTGATGTTTTACCGGAATCCGTATCTGTTCTCTTTATAATCTGTGGTATTGTTGAACATACCTCCCAATCCAATCCCTCCATAATTTGATAAATAATTTTTCTTAGATTGTACGTAGATGTTTACTCGCTGAATTTCTCACAGCAACTCACTGCTTCTGGACAGTCGGACAATCAGATAGAAGAAGAATTGCCTTTTTCCGTGTTGCATCACAGGTTAACTCTCCAAGATCCGATGGTAAACTTTTCAAAGGTTAACCCTTTGAAGTTAACCTAGCGAGTGACAATATATCCTTAAAATACATTATCGATTGTCTAGTTGTCAAATTTTTTCATTAGTATCAGAAAGGGACCAACATTTCATTATTCTTGAAAACGGTAGCGTTATAGCGTTGGAATAATAACATGAAAAAGGTTGTGGCATGATTTTCCCAAAATAAATAACTGGAAGAATAATGAATATACCACAAGAATCAGCCGTCACGCAGCCCTAATTTTATCCTCTTATTCTCATAAATCAAGTATAAACTTTAAAGAAGTCCGGCTCTGTTCAGTTTTTACTTCCATAGATCAAAAGGAGTTTGAGGAAGACATTTTAATGTAGGACTCCCGAGCCGTAATAAAGTTGGAGCTCTAATTCATAAAAATGTCTTTTCTAGCCGTAATAGACATTTCGAAAATACAGACACACATCCGCATAGGTGTATAAAGGATATTTATGTGAAATATACGTTGAGATTCAACGATTCAGTATGTATAACATTTTCTCCATAATGTCCAATATAGTAACGGTGTTTGATTGAAATCTTCCACGTAGTGTACATATTTCCAACAAATACGTCACATGTGTTTTATGGGAAAAGATCAAGGGAGGAAATGGTGAAAGTTTTTTATTAGATTTTCACATTTATGGCGAATAGAATCCGCATTTCAGCTGCTAATATGTGATAAAGGAAAACACAGACGTGAAAATATATAGATTATGTTTTTGAATGATTTTCTGTATTTTTTTTTCAAATTTCAGGCACAATAATTCCGAGAAAAAATGGTCAATTTTTATGTATTTTCTTAAATAACTTAAAAATTCATTATTTAATAGTATATTGAAGTATAAGTGGATATTAAGGTCTTTGAAATACGCGCAAGTGTTTTAAAGACCAGTTATCCACGAATACTTTACGCTATTTTTTTTATTTGTGCACTTTGAAATTATAAAAAGGTAGAACGGGTCGCGGGACACACGGTAGGAGCTTTAGTTCCTTTTAAGCAAAAATTATGTAATACATCTGACGTTATAGATAAACAATTTGCATATTCCTCGGTGGTCGCGTAGTAAGCAAACCAGACACTCACGCGGTAGACCCGGGTTCAATTCCCCGTGAATAGGTTTTTTTTTATTGTTAATTTTATTTTTAAATAATTATTCTGTTTGATATTAATAACGACAACAGGTAGACGTTTGAAATATTTAGCAGAATATTCATTATTATAGATAATGGTACGGTATCCTTCATGAGGGAGTCCGACTGGCAACATCTACTTATAACAGCATCCTATATTTAAAAAGGGAAACCGCAGCATTATACAAATTGGACATTCAAGAACTGTACGTTTACCACAAAAAAACTAGTGGAAACATAATACTGTTTATGTTCTAGATTTTTTCTTAAGTGGGTCGTAGAAAAAATATGCTGTTACGATTGAGCACTCCGCCTACGGTATGTAGGTACGTACAAACTTTTTCTCGATTTTACCAATTGTTGTTTGAAAAATGGGTTCACGGTTGGGGTATTCTGCATTGAATAAATTGCCAACTTCTTTCTGTGTCCTTACTCTATCACCAAAGCCAATCATCATTAATATTTCGATTCGTTCAGTTTCTGTAAGTTTCATTACAAAATAATCCTAATTTAAAGATTTTAACTATTGAACACTTGACTGATAGTGTTAAATTAGAATTTAGTACTATTATCAGTAACATATCCAAAAAAGGAAATATTTTTTGGGTACACTACTATGTGTTATTTCCAGTGGCGGTCCTTACAATAACTTAGTTCATTAAATCAAAATTTATGATTGAAATTTTACCAAATAAACATTTTTGGTCGACCCTGTAGAAATGAATATCCATATAATTACATCCTTGTTAAAACGATTAGAGGACCTTTCCAATGAGGTGTCTTGAGACACATGGTTGCATTTGAAAAAATTGCCGATTACGTCATGACGTTAATACTGGTGACGCAATGTTCGTTACATCTACATCATGTGATGACGATTCAAAATTAAAATTGACCTGTTTTTGGATTTTTTTCAAAGTCGTTTATTTTGGAAATAATGAATTTATTTCATACATTAGCGACATATTGTAAAAGAAACCCTTTGTACTCGTTTTCAAAATATGGTAGTAGGTACTCTATAATTTTCCAAATGCGTCTTTTTACCAAGTCTATAATTAAATTAGAGATAGGCGATGATCATATTATTTTTTATAGGAACTGTCTATTTTTTATACAATCACATTTGCGTATTATTTAACACGTTTATTGTTTTAGTTGACATAACAATATTTAAAAGATACTGCCTACGGCACCAATGTGTGTGAATTTTGTGAAAATAAACTAGAAGCAACAATGTGGGTCATGTTTGTCCAATGTTTGAAAGTAAACAGTTTGTTGCATATTTATTATATTATATAATGTGCTAAAACTTTTCCGGAAAAATACGATGAAACTTTTATCATGAATAAATAAAACATACCTACAATTTTATTGTTGAATAAAATTCACTGAAAAAAAATAATAAATATAAAGTAAAAAAAATTGTGCGGCATTTTTAATAATTTATTTAAAAAAGTCCAAAATACACACAATTTTTTTTTCTAAGACTATTCCAGACTTCTATTTGATACGTGTATCTTTAAAAGAAATGAAGATATCAAGGTGAAATAAAAACTGAAAGATAGCGAAAAGGATTGTCTTTGTGCTAAAGCTAAACTGAGCGTACACTCTTCAAATTTCCCGAACTGTTCCACAGAGTTTAAAGAAACTCGACTACAAATCGATGGTTTTTTTTATCCTGTATAAATAAGGTACTTATCAACATTTTTGGAAAACTTTTTTGTTTCAATAACAAAGAATGTATCTACAATTTGGCATGAAAACGATTGAAATCGATGGAAAATTACGAAAGTTCTGGGACAACGAACTTCAGCAAAATTTTAGGTGGCCAAGTTCTTTTGCTACGGTGAGTGTATATCAAATGTCACAGTACACTTTTATAATCAGAAATATCAGAATCAGAATCAGGAAAAGTTGTGGATTGAAACATTTTCGCAAACAAATGCACTGACTAGTAATTAGTGTGTGTTTCAGTGAACTGCTAAAAGGATTAGAGTCATTATAGGCTATTTAGACGGCAAAAAATTACTTACTCTCGTGTATCCAATCTATTATTGTAATCGCTTTAAAACCCCACTAACGTACCTTAGGATAAAACATAATAGATTAGTTTACCGGGTTTGTGTCATCCCGGAAGGATATTTTATATGGTTTCTTATATAAGATGTCGATTTATATAAAGAATTATGATGTATTGCTCATTGAAAGTCACTTCGAAATTTTTATTTTATATTCGGAGAAAGTTTATAAGCGAAGTTGTGGGTACAGCACAAAAAAAAGTGAATTGGTGTAATAAATGGATCTTAAATTCTTATTTGAAAACTTACTTCTTACTTTTCTGACAAACGTAGGTGGGTACTAAAAATTTGAAATACAAATCTATTACATTACATTGTGAAAGTTTAAAGTAGGAGAAAAATGAAAGATATATGTGACATTTTTATCAGATGTAAATAACCTATAAGAAGCATTTTTCTGATGATGCGTGATATGTATATGACATGGATACGCATCGAAACGAATGGAATATCTATAGTTAAGAAGCAAATCTTAGTATTATTGGAAAATGCCGAAGATGAACATGAAGCATGCGATAACAATGTTGGTATAAAAGGTCAAAATATCAGTAGGGACCAACGAGGTAAAAACAAAGAGTAGGGAACATAACAGTACAAAGAATCATCGACCAAAGTGGCTTCTGAATATGGCTGACTTCCGTAAACAAACCAGAGGCGTACATTACATTATTCAATTAGGGGAAACAAAAAATTATTTTTTTAAGGAGGTACTTTTTGTTGTTAGAGAATTGATACCAGATTTTAGAACATTCAAAAATTTTATAACACTATTGTACAACTCAATATCAACTTAAAACTCATAAATAACCTTTCTAATACTGGAAATCACTATTTTTTTAACAGGGCTTTTCAATTTGAGACATGTCAGTATATTAAGGTTAACTATATTAACAAAAAAATTGATGACTAATGTCACTAATGTGGCTTCTCAATATGGCGACTTCCGTCGAAAGTTGGTTAAATCCCTCCTTTTTCTTTTACCTCGTTGGTAGGAACAGTAGAGGTATGTAATATTTATAACGGACTCCTTAGGACTCGTTCACAGATTTAATTCAAACTTTGTACACCTGTCAATGACTTATGACAATACAATATAGTAGTGAAGTATAGAATGTAGAACTATACCTACCTGAACAATTATGAGTCATTCTAATTTTAAATACTTCATACTTTTTCATTAGGTATAGTATCTGTAAGGTGAATCCGAGAAGTTTTATGGCTTTATTGCATTTCAAGCCCAAGTCAAGTCAAGAACTATACCTATCACAATACTGAAAAGTAACAAGTGAATTATGGTAAGAAAAAATAAAAAGCATGATTTATAGGTTATCAAACTAAAAAGTAAAAAATATATTTTATCTACGACCACCTTTAAAATTAGACATTTACGAACCAAAAAAAGTGTGTAAAATCATACATTATACATACGTTAAAAAGCGTGCATAAATGAACAACGCTTTTTATATGGGGTTTCCATTTTAACACTCTTTTTTAGCTACATAATTATCTAGTTGCCTTGAATTTAGTCGTAAAATTCATCTTTTAAAATTCATAAATTGAAAAAATGATGTTAATAGAAAAAATCCAAGGAAACAAGCGCATTAAAGATTTAATCATATTGTTAATAATAAAATGTCCCTTTTCTAATTATTATCACTACATACTTAGCACTTTAGCTTTTCCATAGCTAAACGTGGCAATATCGAATGTTTTTCGACTGCATTCCTTTCACGGCTTCAGAGTATATTTATAGACCAGTATTCAATGACACAGGTAAAAATGGAAACTATTTTTACCATTGAGTTTCATGTGAAAAACAAGTAGAATAAGGCTATTCCCCAGTACCCAAGCTTAATAATCGACGCTACAGTGGACATTGAAAATCTTAGAATTTTCACGAAACTAGAACAATTGAATAATGGATGACGTGTACTTGGATGCATTCCTTGGGGTGTCGGCCGTTTTGCGCTCCTATAATTTTCCTCGTAAAGTAAACCCTACCCTTTAGCCTACGGTCGGACGGTCTGCTTCCCGATAGTTAGTATATTTTCGTAGAAGTAGGATATTCCTAGTATTTATGCAGGTGGAAGAGAAAATAAATTTTAGTTTTTCATAAACAGTGTTAGTAGAGCAAATGAAGCATTCCAGAACCCAATTTCTTTGGTCCAGCATGGATTTATTTGAAATTTTCACAGAAGATAGGAAATAGCCAGAGAATCATTTTCTATACCATCCGGAGATACATAAATAGTACCAGCAAAGCTGTCTTTCATGGGACTAGTATAATGGTACCGAAACATGTCTCAAATGTGTGCTATTTTCATGGTAATACGAAGAATTCTTTTTGTTGGTGTTTTGGGAAATCGAACCACAATCTTTTTTATGTTCCTAATAGGGTACAAGCATAAATTTTACTATTGGTGGGAATTGACGCTTTATCAGGTCTTCTAGCACCTTGCATGCCTATTTTTTCGAAAAAATATAAACTTCACTTTTAAAACGATTTTAAAAATCATAAAATTTGAAAGTCCGCCAAAACGCGCTTTACGTCATAAAGATGGCTGCCCCATGGAGTGACGTCATTTGTTTACGTTCTTATTCGTGTATCACGCTCTGAGTTCTTGTGACCTAATTTGTTTCTGAAAGCTTTAAAAATGGATAAAGCCGAAAAAAAAACTTTGTATTCCCAGTATTGCATTGTTCCAGAGTGTAAATCAACGTCTATTATAACTCCAGACAAAATATTTGTTACTTCCCCTGGTGGCGCAAGCAAAAGTACACTTAAGAGAAAGGCATTATGGTTGCAAGCTATGCGTCGAAACAAAGACGATATTTCGACAAATACTACTACTTTTGTTTGTGAAGACCATTTTAATGTAAGTTCTATGCTGGTAATTTTTATTCTTAAATAGTTTGAGGTTATGTACATATATGTCTAGAAATCAACCATAAAAACATCATTTTCTTACGACCACACATCGAAATATGGTTGGTATATATTATATAAATAATATATAGTTTAAATCGTACTTACGATAATGCTTTAACTCCTCTTATTTCCTCTGCATTAAAGCATCAGCTGTTTGACTTCATTAATTCAAGCAGCATAAATGAGTCTACTTTGGGCAAGTTATCAGTTTGTGCTTTTACAAAACCTTCGCTAGCCATATCTTTACTCACAAAATATGGAAGAATCGTCACTGAACACTGAACTAGTATATAAAATATATTCTTCTAAAAGTTTTAAAATATCGTCGGAAATATCGAATATTTATAAGATAATATGCTACTTTTTGTTCACTCCACTCCAATTGTTTATCAATAAATTTTGATACAAGAATCATTCTCCTACTTTATTTATTTTATTTCTCTTATTTTTTTGTACACTTTCCATCAAACAGGAAAGTCAAGCAGCCGACGTCAAGGATTTTCCTCGGCACTTTTTACAACCCTAATACATTTTTTGACACGAGATAAATCCACTGTTTATCTCACCCAGAATTTTATTTAAAGGCATTACGTGGAAGACTTAGTATTTTTTGTTCGGAGACAAAAAATAGTAGTAATGAAAAACGTGGTCAGCTAAACGTTATACACTTTTTAGTCCGGTCTAGTTTTTCCAGGAACAAAGAAAAGAGATTAGAGAACTCCCAAATAATTTACGGAGCTCCATCATATTTTTTTCGTTGCGTGAAAGTGAGTTTAAAGGTTAATCTGTATAATTAGAACCTTGGTGATAAAGTATAAATTTTCAATGACTCACAAAAAAGTCGTGTGATATTTTATGAACAACAGTAATAAGTTTAACTAGAAAAAAATAAATTTCTTTTTAGTATTTGTGAATATTTATTTTGAAACTCTATTGTTTCCATGAAAACATCATTTCCTGACTTAATGAATGTGATTTTCGTTTCAATCTCTTTCCTTTATTGTATTAAGTGTTTTAAATAAGGAAGAAAAGAAAACGTCCTCGCTTATCTTCTTAGAAACAGTGTAAGAAAATAAACTTCTGCCTGAAATTTTTCCACATCAGCTACGAATTGTGCAGTATAATATATTGTGTCGCAATGGCAGAAAACTGTTTTTTTACATAGCGAATAAACAGAAAAATAGAGAAATATAACAAGAAACTTTGATTCACAATGACGTTTTGAAAAATTACGTGAAACGTCAAAGTACCCAAGTGATAGATAGTCACTTGAGTACTTTTTGAATTTTCCGTCATTGGTCTGCTAAACAATTCTTTCATTTATGCAAATTTTGTAAATAATGTTCATTATTGTAATAATAGTGTCCAGACTCCACTGAAAATTTGTAAAGCTGGCAACGTCGGCTAAGAAAGTGAGTTGTGATATGTAACGAGAATACAGAGCAACGGTCGTTAAAAAAACCCGAACACACAACCTTATTCAAAGACTAACAATAAAATCTACAAAATATCGATCTGTTTTAATTAAAATAAAAGCAATAAAAGGTGTTACACCCTGTATATTTGCATATTTTTGAAATCCTCTTAATGAACCGATTCCAACAAACTAAATAATGTATGGTCAATTATTAATTATACAGGGTGAAATTTTTATTTTTACAGTTATTAAACACATACATAAAATACCTGATGTATTTGATTTTAATACATTAAAATAAATGCTCAAAATGTTCTCCACCTAGTTGTTGGCAATAGCACAGTCTCCTATAGTACTTAACTTAACTTTATTTAAAGTTTGAGGTAAAATATTCCGTATTTCTGTAGTTATCCTGTCTTTGAGGTCTACAATGCTAGTTGGTTGTGTTGCATATACTTTGTTCTTGAGATAACCCCACAGAAAAAAATCTAACGCCGTAAGGTCTGGCGATCTAGCTGGCCACTTAATAGTACCTCTTCGTCCAATCCATTTATTGGGGAAGATTTCATCTAAATAAGTTTTTACCATTAAAGCATAATGGGGTGTTGCCCCGTCTTGCTGTAACCAAACATTTTCATTCGGTAAGCTAGGATCTATTGCGTTGGGATATAAGTTTGCCAACGCAGGAATAACTTCATTCCTAAGCATATTTAAATATTCTCCAGCTGTCAAATTTCCATCTATAAATATAGGACCAATAATATGGTCGCCTATGATACCGTCCCAAACGTTCACCTTTTGAGGGTATTGAGTATGTGTCTCACGCATCCAATTCTCCAATTCTCTGCTGACCAAATTCCATTCAATGTGAATGTTGATTCGTCAGAAAAAAAATGGTACTAAGAGCTATATCATTTCTGTTCAGCTTATTTATCAATCTCTCGCAGAAATCCATTCTACTATCTGGATCGTCTTCTGTTAAGTCCTGCACCAAAGTTAATTTGTAGGGATGAAGTTTTTCTTTATGAAGACATCTTAGAACAGTTGTATGACTAACATTATTTTCACGGACAATGACGTGTACTTGAAGTTGGATTCTCTTCGA
Source organism: Galerucella calmariensis (assembly GCA_910591675.1). NCBI lineage: Eukaryota > Metazoa > Arthropoda > Insecta > Coleoptera > Chrysomelidae > Galerucella > Galerucella calmariensis. The sequence continues at coordinate 45,951 of CAJUYG010001219.1, forward strand.
CACTTAACAAAATATCCACTTTCACATCATCTTCCACGAAGTGTGGTTTTCTTTTCAATGGTTTGACATGTCCAAGTTCTCTGAATTGTGCATGCATTTTAGACACAGTACTTTGTGAAATATTAGGCAATTCGGGATACCTTTGATTAAATAAGTTTGCCACTTACCCGATCATCATTAAAATCTCAATTCGGTGAGTCTCAGTAAAATATTTCATTGTTATGTCGACAAGGAAAGAGTGTTTGACAAAGATTTTACTTTTTTCAGTATAAACTATCAACAGATCTACAACTGACAGAATAGAAAACAATCCACATTATTTACCGATTTAAAACAATCCACATTATTTACCGATTTTGTCTAATTATTGGCGTTTTTAGGCAATTTTCAGGGTGTTTCATTAAAACAGGGTGTTTCAACAAAACAACACCGACTATGGCATACTTATGTGAATCCCCCTGTACATTTAAATTTATGTTTACATAACGCACAACTCAATTCAAAAGTTGACGTGTCTCGGCATTTTTTATAATTTTCTAAAATAATGACATAAAGAATTTTATTCCATGAGTGGTTTCCACACTGTATATTAATATTCATATAAGTAAATAAGATACACGTTTTATATGGCATACATTTTTACCACCCTAGGGTGGTGAGTCAACTTACAACCCGTCGTCAAGGGCAATCGATACCTTTTTGGTAATTGTTACTTTCGTCCTCCAAAACAATGTCCAAATAATGCGTTGATGACAACAAGGAGAAACGTGTAATTTTTTTTTCCAACAATCAATAGTTGATAAATATTTTTGTAAAGTGCCCTACTTCAAATACCATTTCAAACTAATGTTGCAAAAAAATACGAGTAAAGAGTGACAAAATGACAGTGAAAAATCATATTCGCACGAACAACCCATTGTACATCAACTTCAAGTTCGATTGAAATTTTCTAATGAAGACGACTGTAGGGCGATGACATTGTTGTGTAAAAAATTCATATACTTGTTTTGAAAAGGGTGTTTGGAGGAATTCGAATGAAGTTTCATTGGAATTTAAATGTTGAAGGGGATCGAGAATACAAAGGATCTGTCACCATATTTCCATTTCCTTCCTATTTTTCATATTTTGTTTGAGTGTCCGATATATACAGTTATGAAACAAAACATATCCTGTCTGCAAATTTTGGAAACATCAGTAAATGCTCTACAAAATATAAACCTATCTGAGGGAAAAAACTATATGCTGCTACCTTTGGAATATTCTCAAATGGAGGTCATTTATACTCGATGAATAATGTATTTATTTTATTTTGTTTCTATTTTTTATTACAAACTGTCTTGTAAACTTAAAAAAAAATTGTATATTATCACACACTAACCTTGCTGTGAACATTGTTTTCTATAAGCAATAAAGTTATTATTATTATTATTATTATTATCATCATTCCAAGTATGCACTTGCTCAGCACTTGCTGGTAATGTTCACCTATCCCAAGCGTGTGTAAACGCAAATGGGATTAGGCTCGGAAGTCAAATATTTAGAAATTTACGGACAGTGTGACAGGTATTTAGAATGGCAGCCTTCTGCAGATCGATGTATGTATTTTTGTGAAGACCTAGTTTGGTAAGGCTCATATAATATTAGCCCTTTAAGAACATCATCCTATTTAGGATCTGTATGATTGTGCAATGATATGGGAAAACAAGGAGAGATACCGAAATACTCGGTACAGTAAATTAATATGTTGATGTATTTTTATAACATCATAACTCTCTAATTTGACTAATTTTGCAAACCCGAATTCTCCAAAAGTTATAACAGATTCCATTACGGTCCTTGTAATTTCTTAATGCGATTCTATACCACCCTAACATACTCATGTACATTTAGTAGAACGGTCATGTCCAGCAATTTATATCAGTAAAGTTTGTGTACGAATTATCCTTTCGGGAATGCCCTAATTTTAGTTATATTTGGCATTTTGTAATTTGTATAAACTTCCCGAAATTAAAGTAGCAGCAATTATTCACATGTATTGGTATGATGAGTTTTTGGAGGACTTTAATATCTATAAAAGGACTATAAAAACTCTGCGAGCACAACATCGTCACCCTACTGTAGTTACCAGGACACATGGAAACAAGGATATGAAATAAAAGATGAGGAAGAAATTGAAAAATCCTTTTTGGGGATCGGATCCATTTTCCGGTAATAGACCATTGCAACGATGACCAGGTGAGATCCAATGAATGCATAAGCCAGAGTATAAGACTGATGTAAGAGTTTTGTCAGGTAACCTGATGGAAGGAACACCGTCTCCTGAATGAGCACAACTAAAATGAAGACTCAAGAAAGAATGTAGAGTCTATGGAATGGAAAGAGGGTGGCCATTCTCATTTTTGCGGAATGCAATATCCCAAGATTCAACACTTTGAAAACACAACTGACTACAGTATGGAAGAGGAATACTTGCCCATGAAAGTTAATAGTGCTATTAGTAATTTATAGTTTCTTAATACTTGAAATGCTAAAAAATGGAAGGAAAGGAGTGTTGAGAAAGCGCTATGCCTTGAATAGCCCAATATATCATTTCGAGTGAAAGAAAAAGAGGTTTTACTAGGGAGAAATGGAAATATCCAATTATACAATCAAATATACTCCTGGCGAATTATGACCAAGTGAGATCTAATGAATGTATAAGCCAGAGTAAGACTGCTCAAGGAAAAATGTAGAGTCTGTGGAAAGGAAAATGGAGCCACCATTCTCATATTTGCGGAATGCAATATTCCAAGGCACAATACCTTGAAGACACCACTGACTACAGTATGGAAGATGAATACTTGCTGTGAAAAGTTAATGATAATATTAGAAATCTATGGTTTCTTAATGCTTGGAATGGATGAAAAAGAGTAGTAGCGCCAAGCCTTGAATAACCCGATATTTTATTCCTAGTGAGAAGAGTGGTGAGAAAATTTGTCAAATACTTGAATTTGTTAAACCCATTTTTCTACAACCACTATGCAAAACACGCTTTTCTACACAAATTTGTATACGCAAAGCAGGCCTAAACTAAGCTATGACCTGTCAACTTTTTTTGACAATTCAACCTAATTGTGAATTTCCTATTGGTGAACAATTTTTAAATTTAAACCAAAAGTAAGTAAAATATTTATTTCATTATTTATTTTAATTTATTATTTATAAAAACATCAACCTATTAAGCATTATTTCAGAAATTATGAACCAAGATCAAAATAATAGATAATAATATAATAAAAATACAAAATTGTTTAAATTTTCTAATTAATTATAGGTACCTTCAACTGATTTTTCTATTTATTTTCATATTGTTCTTTCTGTTCAAAGTTTAAATAAAATAACTATATAAATTACTGTATTTTTATCATTAATAAATGTGGTTGTAGAAAAAATATTGTGTACAACTTGTACGCAAATCACTTTTCTCAATCGTTAGATTTGCGGCACTCGCCTTAAACTTCTGCGCTCGTGGGAAAAGTGAGGATTTGCGCACTAGTTGTACAAACTACTATTTTGTTTTCATCACCATTATAAGATCTGATCAAGTAATGGAGTCAATTTGGTTGACCGGATGATATTAACAGAAACGGTTGTGCTTTAGCTTTGTGTTTATTCGAGAACCTTTATTCATAAAAGAAGGTTATGGAACAAGGACCTGTCAACCAGGTTTTTGTAACTGAGCTAAAACAGATTTGAAGACGATTACCGAACTGATCACTAGGCACTGCACCCTGTACAGGCTTTAACTTAGGTAAATTTCCCTCTTCTATCCAATAATTTCTTAGGTGTTGTGCCGTAGGATTCTGAATTGCTGTGCTATTAGTAAATATGTGGATGGAGGTTTCTTCTTCCATGCCACAGAATTTTATTCCTCCACTAATTTTAGCCTTTTCAGGTTCCCATTCAGGTAACAATATCCCGTGAGGATCCCTGTTAAATTTCTTAGAGCAGTTTCCTTTTGACTTGTGCATTCATTGCATCTTAACGGGTTGTAGTCATCCATCAGAATATTTCATTGTCTAATTCCTACTAGATCTTCTCAATGGAGAGATCTTCTCTTTTTTTAGCTCTGCTTATTTTTCCTTCTATTCCAGTGTGCCCAGTTCATTGAGTAGCTAGGCATTCCTACACCATTTTGGAACTGATTACAGAAGGGCTCAGTGCTTTAAAGGCTGGTTGACTATACGACATTATGCTAATCCTTTGCCTTCTTTATCCTTTGTCAATCCTGACACACTTTCTTATGGCGTGCATTTTCATTTGGAAGATACTTGAGTGATTACATACCTACTCATTAGTGAACATTACCTCATAATCGGCCCAGTTTACAAACTTTTATGATAGTATCTTCCACTTTATTAAAATTGTACTTTCAACAAGGTTATTGCAAACACGCAGGCCGATATTGAAACAAATGAGGCGCAAATATATTTACTATAAGTTGCGAGGGTTATACAAATATTTGAAACAATTTCGTAAAATAAAAACCAACGTAAATATCCAGTTAAATATCGAATATCGCTCTATATTTTGACCGTATATCGACTCCTTGACTACACTACTATATTATTTATGGTTAAACGGCAAACAGAATTTTATTTATGCTCTTTTCAAGATGATAAATTGCTTTTAAGTTACCCGTTTTTGATGGAATAGGAACCAAACATGAACGTTTGCGTGCGGATAACAATATAGTATGAAGTGCCCTGAAAATCTTCTGAAACAACCTTCTAATACACCTAATAATAATTTCGTATTCACCGACGGTAATTTCATCCGAATATTTCTTGGTGAAAGACAAAAACTTTCCAATTTCCTTTTTTCGGTAAATATAGACGTGATTCTTTAGCTCACTTTAGCAGTAAAAAAGGTTAAAATTTCTGACTAAACTTATGACTTTCTGAAAACATATTTTGCATATATAGGCGAGCGGGACCCACCCCCAAATAGACCTTGTAGTGACCACGAAAGTACTAATCGCTAAAACCACTTTTACTCTATGTTTTCGGGGTCGCTGAATACGAATCTGAAATTGTTTTTTTTCCTGAAAATGGGGGAACACTTGGTAAAATGGCAATTAAGCGTAAAATTCGTAAAACTGGATTTGATAATTTTTGATAATAAACTCGCTATATCTTAAACAATTATCAATATTTTTTTATGGCAATTTAGCTGCTTATTCTACAATTCAATAGCTGCAAAATAAGCCCATGCCGATGATTCTCTGACATTTATTAAATGAATAGTGAATTTTTAAATGTGTGCCGTCACGAATTCCGAGTTTTTTCATATAATCGCAAAAGTTGAGTGACGAAGTTTCGAGTTTCCAATAATTAACTATGTAGTATTAAAATTTAGTATGTAAGGAGGTTTTTGATAAAGTTTCAGCTCTTAATATTCAATAGAAAAAAAAGGCGATTTCAAATTCGAGCGCCGACGACGTTTGCGCGTCGTGAAAAGTCATAGGACCTTTTTTATTGGTATTTCAATAAAGAATATTAAATTTGTCCGGTTGAAAAATAACAATTCCTTGTAATTGTTTAAAGAAGTTCGGCTTAAACAATATGGCATGGGTTGCCATGGGGAGTTAAAGTTATAACGTCTACATATGATCAAAATGACGTTCCCCTTTATATGATTTTTGACATGTTTTTTTCATTTTCTCCCGACTTCAGAATTATGTGGCGTGGATAGTTTTTATTAAAATGTTCTGTATAGTTAGGAACCTATCTGTCGGTTGTGCATGGAAAAGGAGGAAACAGCCTCTTACATTATCTTAGAATGTGGAGCATTGTATCAGATTCCTAGGACAAGAGTACCCAATAGAAGATTTCTCCAAGTAGGAAAAGTAAAGTGGACTGAAAATATTGTTGAACCTGATAATGGCTGCTTGTCTGTTCAGAAAAACGGTCCCAATAAAGCACAAAAACCCTCATGGTGTTTTTCTGGAAATATAATGGACTTTGATATTTCAAATGGTTCACCTAGTATATTTTTTTCATTTTTGAAACCTTGTGGATTTCCTTAAAAATAAGAGCAGCGCACCTCTGTAGACGAATCCAAATCTAGATAATTTACAATCGCGTTCTAATAGCTTATTAACGATTAGTCCGTGCATATAGAGCTAACATGTATGTTCCCATTAGTGCGTCCTTTATACATTTACCTACATGTAAATAGATATTGGTAATAATTTATAATCCTGTCAACGAAAAATGTTTGGTATAATCTCTTGAGATTATATACGTTAATGCAGTAATATATCTCTACATTACGATCAATTAATAAATGAAATTGAGAGAGAAATTGATCTCATTCTATCTATAAAGTGTCGAAATGAGATAATTAGGAAATTGTGTTGCATGGCAACAAACAATTTATACCTTCCCGAAACGATTACATCTTATGAACGGCTTTAAGATATTAATGTGCGCTTAATTTGAAATATCTCAAATTAGCACACGATTTACTTTGATTAAACAGTTTCTTTCTCATGAAAAACACATTTTTTGACACTTTTTTATTGTAATTATTATGGAAAAAAGATCGCCGGTTGAAAGTAAAATACTCCACTGAGGCGATAGCTCTCGATTGCGGTGCCTGGTGGATTATAAGATCAGTGAAACTCACTCACATTGGACAGAAAAAGTCAAGTAGTCGATTTCACAATGAATCTTTGACTTTCGAAGAATATGTGCATCAAGTGTTAGTTTCGCATATATCATCCACTCCACCAGAAACCAATAATTATTATTTTCCTATGGTGATGAGAGGGCAGGCTCTCTTGCAAGGGAGGGTACTGCTCGTGTCTTTATCGGACCTGGGGTGCGATTTTCGAAACCATTCGGGAGTAAATCGTATACGAAAAATGGTCATTTTCTTATGAAATTTAAATAACCCAATTTTCGACATGCTCAAAATGTAATCGTATACGAACACTTTCGTATGGCTTGTTTCGAGTGGGTTTATTCCATTCGAATAAATGTTTTGTTCGTGTACGGAAAGTGTAAATTTACATAACCTAGATAGGAAATATTTGTGTTTGGTTTGTCATCAATTTGAATAATAAATGATACACATAGATTCAAAAGTTTTGCATCACCTTCTTCGGATGCGAAGGATTTTTTTTGCGCCAACAATTTTTTGTTGGCTTGTTCATCAATGTTTACCATCTCAATATGTTCCATATTTTTTGCAATATACAGATGTTTACAGTTTTTTTTTTCATGATAACATTTTTATTGCAATCATTTTAACATTCAAGACATTTGATTTTTACGATTTCAAGTGCAAACATGAATCGTCAAGTCATAAGTGAGATTGACCGTGCAA
>CAJUYG010001219.1:73321-101931 GCA_910591675.1 Galerucella calmariensis
ATGAATGATTTATTACTCCTTGTCCTTTCTATATAGACTATAGCATCGTAGGGTTTTTCTCATGTTAAACACAACCTTTTGAAATACTCAATTATTTTGTATTTTTTGTGAGGTTTTACGTGTACTTTAACTAGGCTAACACTACAAGTCTCGACACGTTGTACTGAATTTGGAATATACCAGTTTTTACAAGTAGCAGTCGCTGAGCTTCTTAAAATATTATCTGCCGACATTGATATGTGAAATCAGATAAATTTTCGTGGACCCCCGCTTACGAATTGTGAACCCCCATATTTTGTTACACCAACGTATGCCCCCGTCGAGTCTCCCATGGACCTCTAGGGTCTGTATGGACCACTTTGGGAATAAATGATTTAAAACCACATGTTATTTAATGACATTTATTTCCACTCAGATTTTGTCCTTGATAACCGTTGTTTGATTGTTATCAGTTTTATTAGACAAGCTTTATGATATATTTTCTCGAAGCCAGTTTATTAATTGGCACAGTCAGTAGGATCATAATAATCGTTAATTGCTTTTTTACGTTGTACTTTGGAAAATCCTTGATAAAGTTTAGGTAACAGTAATTTTAATAAACAAAGAAATTATTGGATTGTAAATATGCAAAATCGTGGAAAACAAAAAGTAAGTTTTGCCATTACAGCTCGGTTTACTCAAGTATTATTTATAGTTTATTTGGCTACACAATGAAGAGGAGAACTTACGTAATGGTTTTATGGGGATTAAAAAACTTTGGTGTTCACCAAACTCAAGTCGTCAAAAAGTTCTTATGCAATATAAAGTATGGAACAATAGGGTTAGCGGGCAATATACTTTTTATTACTTAAATGCGAGGGTTGTCGAATTTATTGCTATACTATTTTCCGTTCTATTTTTACGTAACACGATGGATTTTGCACGGATTACACGCTGAGCTACAAAATTCAAATAATAAACTATTTGATGGCAACGTTTAGTAGTTTAATAGCACCGTACAAACGATAGTGTACGGTGTTTAATAGTGAAGAATGAAGGCACAATATCGAAGACAGTTATGAAAAATTCATGAGAATCAAAAATTGAGTTTTGTTGCTTATTTATCTACTTTCATTCACACAACATATTTATTTTGTTTCGTTTTTGTGTTACAGCCACTACTCACCACTGATCGTTTTCAAGTTTCATATTAACATTCAGAGTAGCTTTTATTTAAATAGCGCCTTACTTGTGTTATTTCTCTCTGAGTAAGGTGATTATTATATATTGTCAAGTAAGTGACAAAATTATCCTGACAAATTCTCGGAGAAATTATGTAACATTTGCGGGGACATTATTTTTGAAACTCCGCGAAGAATTGTGACATGTGATGCTATTAGTAACTAGGTACTTTGACTTAGTCATCGGACAACAAGACATGAGTTACTGTAAAATTACATGTGCGGGTCTTCTTATTGAATGAGAGGAAAATCTCGATCTATGGCTTTTGCAGTTGAATTCATGATTGTTATTTTTGTCTTACTGATACAAATAGAATTACAATCAAGACGAAAAGTTAAAAAAGGGTTAAGACAGTTCTGCCTCCTGGCGGATGGGCTAACATGGGAATATCCTAAAGGAAATAATCCAATACGAAGGATAAGGACCTCACACATTATCTTCCAATGTGAAGCACGGTATCATTGCAGTTATAGACTCTAGGACCAGAGTACCAAAGGGAGAATTTCTCCAAGAAGGACATGGTAACTAGACTGTTAAGCTGCACACATGGTGCAACCAAGATCACCAAAACACTAAGGTGTCAAGGACTAGAAGCTTTTGACTGGTGGTGCCGAGCTAATAAATCAATTCATGTGATTCATTCAACTTACGTAGAATTTTCAAAATAATTGATTATTTGTCTATTGCTCTCTGTCAAAGGCCTTGAATGGAATTTAAATAAACTAGAATTTTACGGCATTCGTAGAAATTTTTTATCTGTAGATTGGAAACAGCTGAGTGAAGGATACGCCGGCTCTCACCCAGTTTACATATCAATTTTATGGAACTTTCAGCTTTCTTGCTCAGTTCACCGATTCAATAAATACATATTGACGAAGGTGGAAGTCTATAATGCCCCTTGGACTTTTGACATTAATTAAATTTCAATTAAAATTATGATTGCAATATTATAACACTGGAACAACATAAAATTATCACATATTTCACATGATTTTAAAGACACCAGAGAACATATTCACCCATTATCCCATCTAGGGAACAGATGATGTATCTGGGTAATTATAGAGAAATCATCTGGTTCACCGATGGATCCAATACAAACCATGGCACTGGGGCTAGTATAAATGGACCTAGGAAGATAATGTTCTTTAGCCTTAGTCGATTCACAACTGTGTTTCAAGCAGAGAATCTGACGTTAAAAAATAAATACTCACTTTTCGCTAAGCAGGTTATGAAGAAATATTATATTTACCTGAAACAAAAAAAAATAATTAATTAGGAACAATCTCAATATTGATTACGCGAAATACGAGTTTTATGTGGGGACAAAGTGAACAAGTAAAAATCACTCCGGGGTCTAATTTTGCATATAAATACATAATACTAAGTACAGTTAAAACCAAAGGCAGAAAAGTCGAAATTGGGAAGATGTGAGGAAATTTTTTTTTTATTGAAAGATTTTGTTATAAGATGAAATTGATTTCGCATAATTCATGATAAAAATTTAAATTTTCAGTAATATTCATTTAACGAGTCATTCAATTAATAGAATTTCTGGTCACAAACATCAAATTTTATGGTTGAATTGAATGTCACCAAGAGTATACACCATGGATATTAATGTAAGGAGACCGACCTTTATGTATTATAATTTCTTGACAAATTGAGAGGGTACCTATTGATAGATACTAAACACTGTTGCTCCTAAATGAGCATCAAGCTTCAAATAAGCAACATAAAATACAGAAGAATATGCACTTTTTTGGTTGACAACTGTCAGGAGTCGAGATTAAATATTTGACATTCATTGCTCATTTTTCAGCAAGTTGAGAGTTTAGCAAAAAAAGATCATTTTTGCCTGTAACTTTTTTTGGGATAATAAGTAGGTACCCAGAAAACTGTTTGAAATATTCCAGGTTAAAATAGGCAATTTAAAATGGTCATATTTCGTTTAAAACGTATCATGGAGTTTATTGGGAAAAACAGCGGCTAAAAATTGAATGTTCACGGTTGTATTATCCTCAACAAAATACAATTTACTTCAAGTGGCTGCCATTCTTTTCGAATTAATTCATTTTAGAATCTATTATCTATTTATAAAGTTATAGCAATTTTTTTTGGCTATAAAGCAAATTCATCTTTCTACTTTTTAAATTCAAATGAAACTAAACTATTAAGACACAAGACAATCCTTCGAGTCAAATAAAATCTCCTTTTCCAAAATAAACACTCTTGTTTATATCAAAAGACCAAAAATATATTTTTGTTTGCCCCGGAACGCCATATTGGATTTTATCTCGGATTTTATTTGACAGGTCGCTGGATTGACTAATTTTTTATATTCGGTAACTCGATAACCTCACTTTTGAGTCCAATGTAGCATAATAATGCGAACAAAAATGTTTTTTCTATAAGTTTGAGCCATCTATTTTTATTTCAAGCTACTTTCAAGAGGGTATTTTTCATTTTGTTTTACGTTAAAAAAAGCGTCTACCTACATCTTATACGTAGGTATGAGACGGGGTTGGTAAATTGCACACAGCGGTCAGTTTGTAGCCAGGTATACCCAAATGTTTCTTTTTCATAGGTAAATTGCGCACACGTGACCCTAAAGAGGGTCTGGATAAATGGCATACAACTTTCTACCAATTCCACGAATTTTCAGAGATTCAAAGGTTATCCTCTAACGACTTTTCGATAACAATTTGAGGCGTAGGTACATAGATCAGTTTAGTTTTTGCATTAATTACACTTCGATCAAAGGGTTTGGGCCTGTTTTCTTTTTTTTTTTTTAGTTTTCCATTTCTTATTTTCTGATATTTTTCAATTTTAATTTGGGAAACTTATTGACCACTGTGCGCAATTTACCTACGCCCGTATGAGAGTCTTCGCAAATTTGTAACAAAGTGTGATCGAGGAGGGTTTACAATTTTGTGATGTACAAAATCAAAACGTGAAATGTATATAAATCTTAATTTTAATATTTTCCCTTCTGAGATTTTCACATTTTTTTCGGTGAAGAAGATTCGGAGATACATTTATTTTTATGGAAAGAACAAAAAATGAAAAAGACATCAAACATTCAAATAATAAAATCTGTAGTTAGAATGTGGTTTGAGTGAATTGTCTGATGTAACCAGTCTAGACGTACATTTTAAATTGTGGGAAACAAAATACTCTGTACTGATATAAATAAGCAGCGCAAACAAACACAAATCTATTTTGCGGGTTTTATACGCTCATATTCAAAATGATTTCTCACGTTGAACATAAAGTACTCAGAAGAAAATAAACCAAAAGGAACGACCGATTTATCGAGGCAAGATTTGAATAGCAGTAAATGTAGTTTTTAAATGGAAGCAAAAATTCCACAAAATAAATTTCGCTTTGTTCAATTGTCCACGGATAAAACGTACTGCCGGATATTTTTTGTATAGAATGCATCTTTTGTAGTGTAAGCAAATGAAAATTTATAAAATAATAAAAAAAGGGTTCAGCATTAATCTAGTAAGTGTCAATTGATATGTATGAACCAAGCTTCCCATTAATTATAAATTAACTAATATTTTCTGAGATATTTTCATAGTAATGAAATAAATACATATTGCCATTGGCGTACGGTTTGGGTGCGCGACACTTTCAAACTACCATGAACCAGACATTAACTTTTCAGAAAAATTTTTTTATTCAGCTTACCGTGCATGTGACAGCTATGGCCATTAGCACGAGTTACATTACAAATATTTACAAATATATGATATAACATAGGTTGACAAAAAAACAATTGTTGTAATCAGTAATTAAATTAAGTGGTATTATTTCTTGTTTATGAGCTGCTCTTCCTCCAGGAGCTGGATCGCCTTATCCAATTGATTTTTGTTATTCAGGATGTCTTCTATGTTGGGTTTTATACCGAGCTGTTGGCGTTTCATGGCGAAATGTGGGCACTCAAGAGAGGATTCAGAAATTGATATTTCTAGTTAAGTATAGCAAAATTTGTTACTCTTATTGAAAATTTCGTCGTTTGAAAAAGTATGGTTCTACTAGGAGTATACAAAATGACAAAAAATGGTAAAAGTAGTAGTAGGTATCAATGGTGAAAACAAAAGTAAAGGGGTTGCTTGATACCCCCAGTGCCCCACAGTATGTTCTCTCTAAATTTGTTAGGTCAGGTTTTAACGACGTGACCATTTTCCGGCAGAATCTTGACAGTCTCCTAAAGCCTTACTTTTTCAAGGTGCTTTACAAACTTCACTACAGTTTTTTTGATCTTAGAGCAGTCATTAATTTTTTGCCTACCTTTTTTTCTTTATTTGACAGGCGAGAATGGATTTGGAAGCACCATAAAAATAATGATCGAATATCAATCACTGTCATACCTAACCTCAATCGTAATTAATCTAATATACCATTCCATAATGACGTCACTGACAGGTCGGCCACATTGTTCTGGGTCCTCATGTCATATTCCATTTAGTTTTCATCAAGGTTTTCATTGTTTACTGGTTTAAAGCAGATGGTAGTAAGACTTTAAATTCTTAAAATTACCTAAAATGCCATCGTTTTATAGCGTTGTTAAGTGTGCACACTTTTATGAAATGCGGGGAGCAAGAGATAAGGTATTTTTTTTTCGATTTCCGGCTATTTAAACCAAGCGAGGTGACTATTCAATTCAATCTGTTGCTCTTCTGTTGATTGATTTTCTCGTCGTCTGCTATTTTAATTACTATTTAATTCAATTCAGAGACAGTTTACTGACTGTGCCATGTGTTATATTTGTAAAGGTTTCATTATTTAAATAAAATATAGATTACATTGACATTATTCTACAAAGACTGTATGACAACCACATGCACATACTATAAAAACCAGAAGGAGTAATTTGAAAAGCCTTACTCACACCACTAAAAGTTACCAGATTACTTACTAAAGGGTGTGTTCCGAAATCGTAATCAACAGTCGTGTTCCAAATATATAAAATATGCCTCGATAGCAAAGACATTAGTCATAAGTCGATTTCTCTTCTGATATGCAGTACATCCTTTAGATGTACCTAAGCATTAAACAGACTTTTTCCTCTTTCGTTTCTAATTGAAACTGAAATATTACAACATCCATATTACTCTATTACAGCTGTTTTAAGAAACCAAACAACATAATACTTTAAAAAGAAAGTCGATAGGTGACTTCTTGAATCGTTTCGACCAGTATATAGTACCTATATAAAATCATTATCTATCAATTCTATCATTCTTCACAACCAATACCGGTGTGCTGTCGAAACGTTGGAAATAAAGTTACTACAAAGTAACATGAAGAAATGATTCAAACGATATTACAATATTGAATATAATAATATTCAAAAAAATGGTTAATAAATACCTTTGAAACTACATCAGAAGATTCATATTCACATCGACAACAAACAAAATATGGTCATTGTTGATGGTGGAGAATTTACAGATAGTCAAGTTACTTTAATTATATTTATTTTAATTAAATGGAAAAGAATATGACAATTGATAATATGTTCTGGCAATAACAATACTACAAAATTAATAACTTTGTAGAGCAATATGCAGTATTAATTTAAACAACAGTTATATTTATGCTGCCGGATTAAGTGTAATAAACCATTTTTCAAATACTTGTGAGATACTTTATTCCTTCTTTTTGTCTTCAAAAACCAATAATGTATCTTCTACCAAACCTATTCTTTTCTATATTGTTTTATATCCTCTATGGCATGTTCTTCCAATAAACTTGACGATTTCTTCCCAAATATGTATGTAACAAATGAATAGTACCTAAATTCGACTCTTCAAAGGGTGACACAGATAAATTTAATTTGTTTCAAGAAAGTCTGAACGTTTCTTCGAAGCTTGCGAAATTATATCCCACACAGATCTTATTTTTTTTCTTCGAAAGACATTTTTTATTCACTAATCATAATTTTTCAAAAGTCCTGGCAGGTACTCCACCAATATTTTCTGCACTGTATATTGCTCAGGACAGGAAAAAATGGAAGAAGATAACAGAAGAAGCAAAAACTCATAGTAATTTATAAAGGAAAATAAATAAGGAGAAAACAGCGGAGTGATTCACCGCAAAAAATGAATCTGATGAGCTGAAATCAGCGGCCACCATTCCGACAGGAATGAATAGCCTATATATATATTGCTCCTTCACTTCAGTATTCCTTTAATACACGGTAAACCGACTTTACTACTATTTTAAGAAAAATGTAAAGTAATAATGTACCCACTGCTTGAGAAATTTTGAAGATAACATGAATTTTTTCGGTTTTTCATCCAATATTTATTTATTTATTTATCTATCAGAACTATCAAAAATGGAAATTATCAGCTGATGTCAATGCTAAGGAGTGTTGTGTGAAACTGGGCTGAATCTGACCAATCAGTAATCTACAAAATTGCCAACTGTAATTCAAATTACTCCTCCTGGTTTTAAAAATTTCAAATGATGTATAAAACACACATTCTTCAACTCCAACTGATGGGTTGTTCTTTAGAACAATATGGCCAACCTGTTGAAGTCAGGTGTTCCACAATGGTCTATTGATCTGAGAAAGTCTTGGAGTTTTGCCAACCCTTCAAATATAAACCATCTTGAGCGTTAAATATAAATTTTATTCACGGTTGGTAAATTTATAAATATTCTGTTTGACCACAACAAATTATGGTACTATTAGAAATATACATTAACGAAATGGTTGTTCTAATAATGCGTACTTATTGTTAATATAATCCCAAACAAGAATTCTCTACTAAATCATGTCGAAAATTCAACGATCCACTAAGATAACTGTTTTCTTCTATAACAAAGAAAATGATGAAATACGTATCGTACAAAATAAGGCCAGAATGCATCATATAGCAGTATTCCTCGGAACAATTAATAGCAATGACCTGGGATGACCATACCCGCCCCTACTGAAATATTTCTCGGCACGCCCCAGATCTTATCAGTGCGGTATTGACTATAGTTGCCATTGATAGCTGGGTTATTGCCTATATAATTATCTTTATCACTTTTAAGCCAGATATTAAGTGACTCGAATGACACCAATATGATATGTGAATGGAAAGAAGTTTCAATATCTCTCATAAATACGGGGAGCAGCTATGGATATTTTTTAGGAAGAGACAACAAAAGATATGTAGATGCGAGACTTCGAAGATATTGCGATAATATTTTTTAATAACACGTCGTTTTTTTTTTGTTAAAGACTGACGATTTTTCGATATTTTCGTTTTAAATTGCAAAAATGTAATTCAAATGGTTCGCAAAGACGGTGGCGTAGTTATAGAGGTTTTAGTTTTTAATATTGAACGATAAATGAATGTTAATCGTTACGGAAGATGGAAAATAAGTTAACTGGAGTGGCCACAGAAACAATTCTACAGTAACTATGCAACTGTGGGTCGCTGGACCACAGAAGGCAGAAACTGTATGGTAGAACCCAAATGACTCCAGAAGACTTCTACAACCAACCAGCAAAGAACCTGTATGAACTAATACAGGGAACGGATTGGCTGAATAGGCTGTAGTCACAACACTAGGAGTATCCACAATAAGCCCAGGAGGCTGAGGTGGTGCCGGCGAAGGGACGGCTCCTTTAAAAAAGAAACGATCAAGGTGTGAACCGCGGGCAAAAATCTTGTACACCTACTTCCACATAATTCCACCAAACTTCCACATACGTTTTTGTTATAGGGCGCACTGTTTTCAAGATAGTTGACAATGTGAGAACACATGCAACCTTTTTGTAATGCAACACGCTTCCATAATGAGCACAAAAATTTATAATTTCTGAAAACACTCAATAGCATTGATTTTTATGATGTTGTATGGGTAACTTCAGCACCCTGTATCTCTAAAAATAAATCTCCAACGACCCATGTCAACAGGAAATTTCACGCAAATTTTTGCATTTTCTACACGCTTTCAGTTTGTAACACCTATTCATCAACACCCTGTTTAATGACCTATTCAATAATTCTAAATAGTAAATTCGTTATTCGCACTTCAGTCTGATTTCTGTACTTCCACATACTTCCATATACCTCCACATACTTCCTCCAAACTTCAATATACTTCTCTTTATACTTCCACCAAACTTCCACATACCTCCACTGCGATGTACACCTACTTCCACTTGCAGTTTATCCCTCGATTTTTTTCTTGTTAAAAAATTTTTTTGGTCAATTTTAAGCATCGGTCTCTGACACGGGCGTTAACTTTCATGTTTTAAAAAATCATGTTAAATGTGGAAGGTTAATCTTGATAATTTGTGGTTATGTATTAAAGTGGTTGAAGAATATGCCTTGGAATTAACTAGAGATTGAATTGTTGATTGAGGAAATCTCAAAACTTGCTTGTTTGTACAATGTAAAAAACAAAGAAAGCCATAACAAATACTTAAGAAGTAGAATCTGTAGTAGTAAAGTTAGACACCATTAGACCGTTTCATTAACCACTTATTTTGCCAAATTTTGCGACGTCTTCTCCTCTTTTTTTAAGTTGATATTCGCTTAGTGACATGAGCAGTCGTACAAATTAATAAATATTTCAAATTTTCCGGTTTCTTAACTAACGAAATTTTTGAAAAGGTTATATTTACTTTCTCATCAAATCAAATCACTGCGCAGAATCTTGAACTAAATATTGTTCAATAAATTGGAATAGTCTAAAATAGCTTAAAACAGTTGGCCAATATTTCACACAAGAAATCTATTCCAAATATTGTTCCAAATCTTGGACTAAATACTACACGAAAAATTGTCTAATCTATCATGACCTTTAGGAGTGAAAGAAAGCTTCCTAAATAGATCATACTTGAAAGTAAATGACATTACCGCGAATTTATGCTTAGCTTGTTAGTTGAACACTAAATACAAATCTTCGTATCTCTAGCAAAACCAATACAAAATTAACCATCCAAGTAATATTGAAATATTATCGTGAACATAATTTTTTTTTCATTTCTGTGTCGGATAGGTAGCTTCTCCCCATATAAGGACGAGGTTGGGGTCTTTTTTATTACGAAGAGAATAAAAAGTAAGTTAATATGGTAGTCAGTGACGTTGGCTAGTACTGAAATAAATGTTTTGAACGTTTTGAATAAATTTGAATTGTATAATTTAAGATCAATTGATTGTTTCTCTTTTGGCTTTTCCCCTCGACTGCATATGCTTAATGAAAGGAAAACGTTGGTCAGGGAGACGAACTCGTGCTTTAACTTCTGCAATTGATTTTGAACAAACTTTTTGCATTTTCTCCAAATAGTCAAGCTGTACGATAAATGCCTCCTGAGCCGCTCACCTCTATCAATTAAACATTCAGTACAAAACACTTCAACTGAACAATTTCCTACAGTCGCTAGTGCCGCCTATGACTACACGTTAGAGCGTACTTAATAGACAAATAGAACCGAATATTCTCCACTGTCGTTCTAACTAACTAACATTTGTGTTAAATCTAATTGTGTCGTTGTTGCTGATTCAAGTTTTCATTATTATATTTGTATTCTCGACACGATGGAAATTTGTACATATCCGAGTCGCTTTAATAGCTTTTCCACACCTTAGTTGCTACTGACATCAATCACTGTTATCAAATATGTTAAAAAATCGCAGAGTAGCTTGTTTGTACCTATTCTATTATGTTTTTTATTTTAATTTGGCATCAAAACGTCAATACTTGTCACATTCCCAAATACGGGTAAACTCACGAAGAGAACTTAAGTTGTCTCGGAATAATTAATATTATAAATTAAGAGTTTCTAATTCCACTTCGCTCCAGTGGGAGCCTAAAAACAATAGCTAAATTTTTAACCAATTTATCCCTTTATTAACAACTGTGTCCCACAAATACCGACTAGTGTGAAAGCAGAGACTAGTTCTCTGGAACTATAAATGCATACTCAATCACCGGCGATACATCGGAGATTTATCCCGGAGAACGCTCTGGCGATTCGCTGGAGAAAGTACAGCGCATGTTTAGCCTTTCACGATCCATCTCTCTCTGGCTTATCGTCCAAAGGCTCAAGCATTATGAATTCATTTGTTATACGGTTCATTTTTCACATTTTGTAAATTTTAATGTTGAAACTTGGATAGTAAAATCTGAAAAGAAATTTTTTAATGTGGGGTATTATACCGTAAATATCTCAAACTGTGATAAAACAAAGTATGAATATTTTATGTGGTTTTGTATTATGCAGATATAGATTTAGATGTGTAAGATTAGAAAAAAAGAAAAGATCTTGTAATAATGACAAGCAATAAAGTAATCTCAATTATACAAGAAGGTTAAGGTGAAGGCATAAGAATTAGATAAATTCCAATAGAAAATTGAATTTTCGAATGAGGTAGTTTTCAGGGAAATTCATCCGTTAGAAGTAAATAATTTCCAAATTTTTATTAAGACCTCTTTTATTAAGGAAATGTTTTTCCCGAAGCTTAACAGTTAACAATTCCTGAGATACTTATATCCAAGAGCCACTTATATTGGAACACCTGGTACATGATTGAATTTAAAATTTGGAATGGTTCGTGAAATAAGTCCAAAAATTGAGAATATTACAATATTACAATAACAATATATATTGCAATGTTTGTAGTAATTTTGTATACTATTTGTAACTTTCATTAGTCTTCTGTATTTATTCTGACACACTGTATATTTTCAAAACATGCCTATTCTTTCCAAAAACATTTACCTAATTATTGTGCTTATTTCGTGGAAAGTTAATATTTCATATTTCACTCCTATTTACTTGGATGACAGAATCAGAAAAATTATTAGCGCCTCAGGACTAGGAATCCATATCGAACCCTAGGGAATATCATTTTCAATTTTTCTTATTACGGTTGTACGTCCACATGATCGGACTTGAATTTTCTCATTCGTTTGAAAATGATATAAACCAGCCTCCATATGTACAAAGTCGGTGAGTGTCTTTTGATGAACCTACATTAACAAAAATAATTTCCATATACGAATATTTCTAAATATTACGATCTGTTAATAATGACAGTAAAAAAAGTTCATAACTATTGGTATACCCCATTCCAAGATATTCAGTGTCAACTTTGCATCAACATTATTGGTTCAAGAGAAAATCTACAACGGGCACCTAATCGTTAATCCGATAACAATAGCACAGAATCATATCGTACTAATTTATTCGAAAAGATAATACCTAATAGTTTGATTATTTTACAACTGAAATGTTTGGCTCGTAAAATAATATTCAACTAGGAATGGTTACTATTCATTGTACAATGGGGGATTTATAAAGTTTCATTATTAAATCCAAGTCAACAAAACTTTTTTAAATGTACTGTTATTTTATGATATTCCCTTGTTTTCAAATTCATTAAGAAAACGCCGTTGTGGCAGTTTCTACCACAACGTTGGTTTTGAAAGTTTTCCTGTCTTCGATACAGTGGACTGTATTTTCATAAGAGCCGGTTCTGACCACAAATAATACAGTGTTCTTCAACAATTCAGTAAACTTAAACGTACATCGAAAGTAACTTTAGTTTTATAGAAAAATACACTTATTATTCAGTAAAATAGGTAAAGGAATTTAATTTAAGTACTATGGAAATTGACCCATTTGGTGTGAAAGTTTCGGTTTTTTACCTGGAAAGTAGACTATAGGTCTTAACTGGGTGACCGTGCGAGTTGGACTCTCGATTACAACTCTAATTAACCTTGCAAGCAACGAGGGAGAACTGAATTCAGGCGCGAAAATCTGTGTTTGGCCACGCCTACCTTAACCTTCGAAAGTATGGTAAACATCAGCCCGGCACCAAAAATTATTATTTCAACGGAATTGGAATTATTTGTTTATTCCTAAATGAACAAAGAATATAAATATACACAAATATAAAAATTATTTATTGTGTGGTCTCAAAAGACACCGACTTTCTACAATATAGCTCCTTATATAATTGACTGAACAGTTCGTAGACTTCAATTATATGGATACAGGTTACAAAATGTACCTATACCCGAGGGGTGAATTACTATGCCAAAAATGTGACAGTATTTCGCAAACAGTGTAATTTCGCAAGATTTTGCGTGATTGCGCATGATTTCGCGTGATTTCCCGTGTTTCGCGCGACTTTAGTACCGGAAAATTTTACTATTTTGCTTATTATTGTGCATGATTGCGCAAGATTTCGCATGATTTCACGGGATTGCGCAAGATTTCACGGGATTGCGCAAGATTTCCATGATTTCCCGTAATTTCGCGCGATTTCCCGTGATTTTCCTTGATTTCGCGTGATTTTCCTTGATTTCGCAAATTTGTGACAGTATTTCGCAGGGTGGTTCACCCAGGGGTGAGCCACTATGCCAGAAATGTGACAGTATTTCGCAAATAGTGTAATCTCGCAAGATTTAGCGTGATTGCGCATGATTTCGCGTGATTGCGCATGATTTCGCGTGATTGCGCATGATTTCGCGTGATTTCGCAAGATTTCCTGTGTATCGCGCGACTTGAGTACCTGAAAATTTCACTATTTTGCTAATTATTGTGCATGATTGAGCAAGATTTCGCATGATTTCACGGGATTGCGCAAGATTTCCCATGATTTCGCTTGATTTCACGTGATTTCCCGTAATTTCGCGTGATTTCCCGTAATTTCGCGTGTTTTCCCGTGTTTCGCACGATTTCCCATGATTTCGCGTGATTTCCCGTGATTTCACAAATTTGTGACAGTACTTCGCAGGGTGGTTCACCCCTAGCCTATAAAATGTAGAATTCTGCTTGTGTTATATGGCGTTTTGTGAAGAAATTGTATCATCTCACAAGTTCTTCTGGGGCATTATGTATATTGGAACAAATAGAGAAAATTTGCAACCCCGTTTTCCATGACAAATTTGGTATAAATACAGACAGGGCCGCGCCAACCACGTGTGCAATGTGTGCAGTGTACTCGGGCAGCGGATGTTGCAAACGGAGAAAGATCATTTTCAAAGCTAAAAATTACTCAAGATTCTCGATGAACCAGGAGACTAGATAATTTGGCAATAATTTCGATTGAATCCGAGTTATGTGAACAACTAAATACAGACCGAAACATTGAGGAATTCTGCAGCAATTAAATCAAGGCAAGTGTTACGTGTTATGCATAAAATTTTATTTTCATTCTTCGAAGATGTATTTTTTCATTTTAAAGGTTGAAGTAAATATATATTATTATTTAGTTATTTATGTTTAATGTTTTTTTTAAGGTTTTATATTATTTATCCGTTATTTCATTTGTGTTAAAAAATGTGATAATCTTATATTCTTAATTAAAACTAATAAGCTTGAAAGTCTTTTTCTTTGAACTTCTATCACCGTATTTCATTTTGTGTAGGGGTAATAGTATTAGGGAATGTTACCGTAATCTTGTGGCAGATTTTTTTCATGCCGATATTTTTATTTAATATAACTGAACTTTGACGCAATATTACATCGTTTGCTAATAAAAAATGAAATCACGTAATGCTTGCTAAGACTCCTCCTCTCCCCCAAAATGTTATAAGGATTTACAAAATTGAAAAATTACAGGATATTACAGGGTGATCCATTTGAAACAAAGTTCATTATTATTCCGAAAAAAAGGAAAGACCTGACAACAATGTAAATGACACCATAAAATATGGGATGGGTTAAAAAAAATTTTTTTTTCGCTGTTAAGTTATTTCTAGCTTTCAGTAGTATTTTATCAACCTGTCGTGTTTTCAGAACAACAATACGTTGCCTCGGATACGGTTGGTTAATGTTTACCAGAACATGAAGTTTTGACATAATGTTCGGTGGCAATGGAATTAATTTATTTACGTAATCAACATCGTTTCCAATTATTATCGAATAGCAATGCCAGATCAATCAATACACTTGCACGTAAAGTAAAAGACTAGTTTAGAATTTCTCTTGATAGACATGCTTGTCCCATGAAAAATGATGAGCGTATAGGTGAGACCGTAGTCTCACTATTACTACCGGTTTATTTTGATAGATAGAACAAAACTTTTCAGTTAAAAAGTGTAGGTGAATAGTCAGTAAATATGAAAATGATATCATCGATATACTTTCATTAGGCAAAATTCTATAAAAATCCCATTTTTCTACTTAGTGTTGGTTGTTACCTCTAGCGGACGTTAGACAAACTCGAAAATAATTTCCAGCACTTTATCTTAGCGACTTTTATCACGAATTTTTTTTCTAAATCTATACGACCAATATCTTATGAGATATGGCCGCTCGCTACCCTTAACTGATCACCCGGTACATGGTATTAAATTTTATGGTAAAGCTGAACATTTCTCATAAACTGTAGGACAGTATTCTTCGTTCGTTCTTCGTAGCTTCGTTGGCGTTACTCAGCAATTCTTGTGAACTGGAATTGAGGTGAAGCTGCTGTTTTTCTGGTGCGTATTGGTGACATTCAGTAAGGATGTGTTTGATTGTGATGTTGCATTGACAATTTAAACAATATGATGTACTGTTCAGTGTATGTTTAGTGTGTCCCTTTTCATTAATGCTGAATTTTGCCTCGAGAGATCTGAAGGTTCGGTAAGGTATGGATGATTTATTGAAGACTGGATATTGAATTGATGGAATCCTAGTGCTGTTGCCATATATTTTGAATAAATAAAAATGGGTTCATCAGAAGAATCGGATGATGAAAATAGGATTGTTGTATATTGATATGATATGAATAAACGCCGACATTTTCATGAAATGTACACGACTGATGATGTGACACCGACAGTCTGAATACACAAACCACACAAAGGTAATTTGGCCATCGGACCTTTCATCAAAAGTTGCCACCTATATCATATACCGATGTTGCTTTGCCAAACCAAAAAGTCTTAACTGTGCTGATCCACTCGGTACGTTTATTAGGTTAATGTGAAAAACTAAGACTTATATCCGGCAAATTTTTTTTGCACACTTGTCAAGGACCGATGACAATACAATATAGGGTGTTCCAATTATAACGCAACCTTTGTGTTGGAAGTAGGATCTACTCCTCCGGAGAGTATGTCGAGTATATTGGTGGGTGGTTCATGGAAGGGAAGTATTTTGTTCTCTCTTGGACATATGTACAGAATTTTATGTATAAGTGCTCAATGCTGTTCCTTTATATGAAATTTTACATACGGAAGATAAATATTTGCCGAACTTGTATAGCAACACACGTGGCAACACAGTCCACAAATCCATATCAGGTGAAGCATTTTGTATTAGTCAAAATATTATTGAACCACTGACAACAACTTTTGATGCAATTTTGGTCAAAATAGCAAATTTAGTGCTTGCTTTCACATATTAAATCCTTAGTCAGTTGCGAAAACTTAAAGTTAAGTAAAAATTGTCATTTTTAGACAGCCTCAACGGAAACTATAGGTTATTAAATAACTGAAAAATATCAACTCAAAAATCCTTAAAATAAAAACATTAGGAAGTGATAAAGCGAGATTATAATATGAAAAGCCTAAATTTTAGATGTAACTATCACTTCAAACATCGTTATTGATATCTGTTATACACACTCCTCATAGATGCAGTTTAAATGTTCCAAACATAAGAACTTTTGGCAATTTTGATATCTGTATGTTGTTCTTCTATTTTTCTTGGTAATTCTAGGTAATTTACTAGGTCTGTTCTTCAGGATGTCATAGTTCCATTTGTATATATGTTGGTTGATAGCAGCAACATTCATTGCCTAATAAAAAATTACCATTGGCCACCTATATGTAAATCTTGCACAGTGGTATGCTGCGTACATCTTGTCTACTGTATCCACCCCTCCTTTAGTTTTGTTATAAGTTATTATCATTTCAGGCTTCCCTGTTTTCACGTCTATGGTATCATCGTGATGCATGGTGGAAAGGAGCATAAAATATCTATTTTTTGGGGGGAATGTAGGATACAATGGTACAGTTCTCTTGAAAACCAAACATACTTGTTTGTTCAGGTCTTTTTGAAGGTTGAGTGAATTCAATAGGAAGATTTTTTTTATTTTTTCTAATTGTCTGTAAGCTTATGCTGGTTCAACAGGTTATTTGCGAGTTCCTTGCTGGTAAAAATTTGTCCATAGTGACATTTCTGTTGGTTCTGGAAATTGGCATGCAGAGAGGCGTGCTTCAACACGTACTAGTTAACGTTGGTATCACACACCGAATTTACTGCACATGGAAAACGAAGATGCCTTTGTTGCTGCCGTCTTAGCACTTAGCACTGACTAAAGCATACTAACAGATGAGGCTACTAGGCTGCGGTGCCGCGTCTTCATATTGGTTTGAGAGTTAACGTGAATTTTTAGAACGATCGGTCTGAGACACCGCATGTTAACTGTGGAAGGTTAATGACATTCATACAACATTTTTATAGAACAGTTTCATCGTGAAACACAAACAATAAATCAAATTGTTAAGAAAATAGAACCTGTTCTTTTTTTTTTAAATTTGTCAGAGTAGACTAAACTTGAACTAAATATTGCACAAGAATTTGTCTAATTGTATAATATAATAATATTTATCTACCTGTTGTAACAATAGTTATAACTTCCGAAGTGAAAAACTATCTAATAAGGTCAAAATTTGCATAATTTTACTTTGACACTTTCAAAACTAAAATGCGTGCGGAGAAGTGGGTTAAAACGCATGGTCGTGGAAAAACTAAATTTTCTAGGCTGGCTTCACGATGAAATCAAACATTTCACATTAAAGCACATAACATTTCATCGATTAAAAAAGATTGAGATAAATTAATCGTAACCTATCTTACCCAGACGTACCTCAACATCTTCACGTTTATGGAGCTCGTTAAAAAAACTTGCTCGGTCGGCTGTAGAGAAACAGACACGTCAGAAACGTAGATGCGTTTTCATATAAGGAAGCCAGATGCACTAAAACTAGTACTGGTACAACAACAAAGTGCTCGTTGTCGTCAAAAACTTGACCGAAGGAGATAACCGAAATAAAACTACCTATTTATATGTGTTGAATATAAATATTTTTCTGTTGAATTATAATGATGTGAATGTTTTGTTTTATTCTGAGAAATTAAATTTTTTAATGTTTATAAAGTTTTCTGCGAAGTTTGATGGAAATTATGTACCTATACATATTGTTGATGTAATCTATTTTTTTTAACCAATTTGTCATTAGCACATGTAGTTTTAAATCTAAGACAAGTAAGAGCTAAAATAGGTGGCGCATTCTTTTAAAATTAAAATTTAGCTCCCTACAAAACTTTTGAAATTGCTAGACTATTCGTCCAAAAGAAAAAAATACAATTTCTTATTTTATTGAATAGATACCAACTAGTGAACTTGAGATTTATAATGGTTCTAATAAGATTTTCAATTAGTTTTTTAGGTTATTTTTAATGTGTTGCATTGCACCAAGCTTTTAAGTGAGCTCACAATTTTTTTTCAAATATAATCCAAAATAAAATGTTATTTAAATGAACTTCCATCCAAATCACCCCCAAAATAACTTTCCACCCCTTTTTAACCCCAAAATTTGAAGTAGATTGGACCAAGAAATCGCGTTGTCCAATACAAACTTTGGCCCCGTTTTTCACCCTTTTATGGGTAGAATTTCGGGAAATCCTTTCTCATCGGATGCCTACGTCATACAAAGAACACACCCTCCGAGTTCCAGGACTCTACGAGCAGTGGTTAAGCTTTGAGTTGACTCTTCAGTCAGACAGTCAGAAGACAAAAACACTCCCTAGCCAGGTTGCTCTATGATGTCACTGTCACTGTCACTGCCACTGTCACTGTCACTGTCACTGTCACTGTCACTGTCACTGTCAATACAATTATGTTTGTAGTATCGGTTGTTATGGGCAACGAGCGTTTTGCAATTTTTTACGCTCGGCGAGCGTAAAGTAACTCTCCTCAAGAAACAACTTTTCGTTGGCAATGGCAAGCGAAAAAGCCCATTTTTCAATGTAATTGTAGAGAAAATATTTTTTTTTATTTACACACAAATAATGTCTTTGTGTGGACACGCGAAATTCTTCATTTTACAATCAATCCGTAGTAATCTCATAAATCGTATATAATCAAACGCCAGGTTAACTGACTATTAGTAGTAATTCCAACCAGTGGATATTAAAAATTTATTCATCATCTTTCAGCATATTGTTCTCGGAAAACAGAAAATCAATATACCTAATATAGCATTCGTCCATAATCTGGCAATTTAGTTTCCGAGCCGAATAATAACGAACATAAAAAAGAATAATTGAAACTTGAAAGAGAAGAGTAGGATTTGATATGACTCACTTGACTCGGCAGTATAACAGTAGACAATTCCCTCACAGCCAGTCTCAATAACGAGTTAAAAATACACACAGCCAATTAATGAAACTAATTAGTAAGCACGTTGTTAGGGTTTCGGCATTCGGTATTTAATCACTAATATTATTGTTGTTGATTTCTTCGTGAGTTTGTTTGGCTTTCAATTACTTGTTGCTATTTACGATTTGGAAATATAAATTGTATACGAGTGCTTGTAGATTTTTGCCTGGCAATAGTAAACTTGACAAAATTTGTAAAGTTTGCTACAAACCATAACAATTATACTTTTTGAAAACTCTTGGCAACGAAAAAATTGTTAGTTTTTGTCACAAATAACCATTATAACAAATTTAGGACGCACACGAATTCCCGTCAGGATAACCACTTTACCTGTGTCATAATCATAATAGAGTACACGCATATTTCATATTTTGCTTGGATATTAATTTATAATAGTGAATATGATATCAAAAATTACTAATAATAAGAAATAAACCATTTCCATTGGAAATTACTCCCAAATTTTAAAATAAAATACAAATTTCAATGCACTTTCCGACCACAACCCGAGGATTTCCGAACGCTATCGATGATACGTGTGATGTCATATATCTTGTGTTTACTTATGTCAATATGGCCGGTATTGTATTAGGTTGTGTGTAGTTGTGTGTTTATATTGTATTTTAATCAACTATTAATTGCTTCATCGACGTAAAAATATCATTTATATGTTTGTTTGAGACCATTACGTGTTTGTGTGTGCTTTTTTTATTTCATAAAGTGGAAAGTGGACATAAATATTCGATATTTCCGAGGATATTTCGAAGCTTTTGGAAGAATATAATTTACCTAAGTTAGAGCTTGCATATATACTAAAATTCCTCGGGAAATAGTACTAAAGGATTAACTAGTATCTGAGACTTTCCTCAGGAACTTAGTAAAAGTAACAATGACGCACAGCAAGAAGGTTATTGAATGTACTATACATTTTATTTGTCATAAAACATATTTGATCAAGTTGGAACGTGAAACTGATGGTTCAATAAACTGGTTTTAAATGACACCTTCATGCAATTACTTTAACTCAGTTACTTTCTTTGTTAAGTTCCTTTTCCTAGCTGTACAAAGTTAAAATGAACCGAGGCCAAAGTCAAAAATTTGCATCTGCTTTCCTGGTTCATTCTATCAATTAAGAGCAATTGGTAGATGAAGTACGTCCCGATTATGTCCCCTCCGTTGGTGATGTCACTTATATCGTCCTAAATAGCGTTTTAATCGCTTGCAGGCGACTAAACTTTAACTTTCAAAATGGTTGTTACGTCGATGAATATATAAAACTTTCGAACCAAAGTTTTGAATCCGGAATTTAATTGGAACAGCAATAACATTTCGAATTGAATTAATGTGTTACCAGAATATTTAAGTGTGAGAAATTGAAAATTCCTTAAAATAAAGGCGGAATTAATGAAAACTGATTTTATGAAATTGTGTAGATAACGAAAACATTGATATAGTTGATACGATTCACTGATAAATGTTATTCGTATTCAACTTCCAAAAGGTTCATGACACTCTTAACATAATCCAAAATCCAATTAAGTATACCAAGGTGAGGTTAAAAGAAATATTTTTTCATCGATATCGGTAACATGTTTTGACGGATCTTTACCAGTGCCTGTTACCTGCTGTTCTTGAAAACAGCAAAATTTTCCTTTGCATACTTTTTTAATGGCGGATTTGTTTTTCTAACTGATTGCTTTCCAAGCTTTACTCTTTCTTCTTTGCGGGAAATGTCTCAGGAAATGTTAACTGACATTTTTCTTTTCCAATATTTTATTGAATTATGTAATCCATCAACTCCACAAAATACTAAAATCTACTTACTACAACACTCTCGAATATTGGAATATTCATTAATTTCAACAAATACAATACCTTCATGAATGTTTTGAATATTAACAGAACGCCAAGCTCTGAAGGCACTTTACAATAAACATGACAAATGACATATGAGAGAGATTGCCAAAAAGTGTCTCATTCGGCAGTTAGAACCTCGGTTAGAACTAAGTAACCTTGACCCAAAATTTAATTGGACACTGTAAGTTAAAAAAAATGTTTGCTTTTTGTGAGTCACTCTCGGATTCACTTTATTATTGGGATAATCTCTACGCTTCACATTTGAGACGCAACCGAAATCTGATTCTATCTCGCATATTTCAAGCACTACATGAAGAAGATTTAGCTTTTATGAGTCGGAGCTCTTATTTAATAATATTAAATTGTTCGCTTAACCTAGTCAAGAGCTCTCAAATTTATATAAGTTTGAAACCTCCCTTACGTGTAAAGCGTATTATTGCTCATTTGAGGATGTCAAATATATATAGCTACCAGTTGGAATTTACCTCAAGTGGTTCAATTTACGCGTTAGTTGTAATATAAAAGAATCAGGTATGCTTAACCATATCTTATTCGAGTCTCCTATATACACAGCAATAAAGCCTAAAATTGAATTTTGTCTTCTTCTATTGTTAATCAAAGTTTAATTATAACTCGAATTATAGCCCCTACAACTATAAAATCTCCTGGTGGTTATAAACAATGAAATAAACTAATTTTCAGGCGCGTTTTATATAATGCCTAATCAATTTATAATTTGTGGCTTATTTTATATACAACCTTACGACAAACTTCGGTATATGGGTTATTTTAAGAGATATCAAAAAATGTTATCAACAAAAATAGTAGATGTGCTGCATAACTCCGTTACAAACCAAACATATGATTTTTCAAATGGGAACCCCTGTATATTATACAGAATTCGGATTGGTTTCATTTTTATGAAGCTTTTGATATAAGGTTTTGCTATGTTATACAGAGTCCTTCAAAAGGTATGGACACGTTTATGTATCCTATTTAATTTCAATTATATTGTTTCTTATATACAGGGTTAACGGATACTCAAACCTGTCATTTTCTTTCTTCTTTCAAATGGAACACCCTGTATTTACCGAAGTTTGTCGTAAGATTGGTACACCCTGTATGTAGCGGTAATATCATATCCGGCTAAACAGTATATAATGCACAATTTCATAAATTGACTGTAACATTAATAAATTCTAATTCCAGTTATATTACATCTGCCATTTATTATATTACTTCATTTGTATATATATATATTGACAATTTATTAACGTGTTCCAACTTTACAACCTTAAACTCATAAAGAAACGTAAAAATACCTAGTTTATTTCATTTTGTTCAGTAACATTTGACACAATAACAATAGAACACTTTTATTATATGTACATTGAAATTTATTTGCAACGCAAATTTTATAATACAAAATTGATTCTATTCGAGTTGTTTTAGTTCGTTGAAAACAAAATTAACAGAGAATTTTAATTAACAAACAATTGCACGTAATTGCTTAATCATTTTTGATAGATTTTATCGAATGGAAATCGGTAATTCCTAATTGAAATGATATGTTTGTATTTTTCACAGATAAGTAAACATTGAGTTTGAAATTGGATTGAAAATATAAACAAAATTTGGAAATAATGTAGGTATTTATGAGATAATTTTTTACTGAATATAGTAACCAATCAAATTACTTAATTTCAAGTCATGTGTCAAATTTCATCCAATCACCGCTGTATTACAGCGAAAATACCCTACCTGTGGTGTTTTCAGTTTGGTGTTTATTTTTAAGTTTGTATTAAAAATTATTGAACGTCAGATTGACAATCAATTTTTTGATATCTACAAAGTAAAAAATTATCTTATCGAATACTCCTCGGGTCTTGATAAATACCGAGATAAATACTCAAAATTTTGTCGTAGAGAATCCTTCAAGCGTGTTGCTCAAAGATAATAGCCCTCGACCTGCGGCCTTCGGCTATTATGAAGCAACACGCTTTCAGCATTCTCTAAGACAAAATTATCTCGGTATTATCAAGACCCTAGGGGTATTACTACTGAGAATAGAGTTTTTTAAACCTACGAAATAAATAACAAGTATAAGTAAAAATAATTATCCTGTTTATTTCCAACTAAACTAATATTCAAATCCTTACTATGCACAATATTTTTATAATAATCTTTGCAAAGATCGTTAAACAATATTTTGTTTCTTTAAGAATTAAGTAATAAAATTTTATAGTACAGTAAACAGTAGCATATCCGTATTCGGTGAAACTTAGTTACTTACTAAAAGTTAATTAAATTTATTTTGTAATGAAAATAATGTAATTTTTCATAAAAAAATTCAACTTCTATTTATTAATTCCGAGATTAATTCAAATTGAGAAAATCAAACTGTCGAAACATACAGGGTGTCCCACCGTATATGCTTGGATTTATTACATACAGTGTGGAAACCACTTATGGAATAAAATTCTTTATGTCATTATTTTAGAAAATTATAAAAAATCCCGAGACACGTCAACTTTGTACGTTATGTAAACATAAATTTAAATGTACAAGGTGATTCACGCAAGTATGCCATAGTCGGTGCTGTTTTTTTAATGAAACACCCTGTATATTTGCATATTTTTGAAATCCTCTTAATGAACCGATTCCAACAAACTAAATAATGTATGGTCAATTATGAATTATACAGGGTGAAATTTTAAAATTAATAATTTATTACACTTGAAATATTGGTACTTTTTTAAATTAGCTAAATGTGGATTTATCAAAAATCTAAACTAACTAATTATTAGACGTATATTAAACAAAACCTGCTACGCCCATGAGTTTTATCATAAATACCTAAAAATTGCCTAAAAACGCCAATAATTAGACAATTATATTTGATAACTACCCAATTATATTTCTGTAGTCTCTTTAAAGGTCCAAATTGTACAACAATCACTCTGTTCACACCCCGTATTCCATAACCATTTTTCCTTTTGGATTTTACGTAAAAACGAGTATTCTTAAATGGACTCTCTCTGAAACATTCCGTTTTCTAGATGTGATGACCCGCTTTCAGCTTGAATGCTTTTAGGTACAGGTTTTTTTATAAAAAAAATGTTTGCTATTAGCGATAATGAATATTTATATTTATTTTAGAAACGAATGGAGTGTAGATGATATACTTGCTCTGGAAACACGTATTTGATACGACAGATGTTGGTGTATGAAGGTTGTGAGGGAACATTTGAAGGGAAAACAAGAACTTTGAAGATATTTTTGACTGGAAATTAGTAAAATTTATTGCTAAAGGGGCATATTACTTTCTTTTTGCTAAGGATCTGAAATGTATGATTCAAATAGTCTATTGTAGTTTATTGTACCAAGCTTCAAGTGAGCTGATGCAATTGCAATAAGATGAAGGTAAATGCAGCTGAAATCCTTGCAATGACTTTTGGGCGAGTATTAATTATACTTATAAAATCAGTGGTGTTCTTTTGGATAATGTTCAACTGGCCTGTTATTTTTTTTATTACACTCGAAATATTGGTACTTTTTAAAATTAGCTAAATATGGATTTATCAAAAATCAAAACTAATTATTAGACGTATTTGTATATTAAACAAAACCTGCTACGCCCATGAATTTTATCATAAATACTTAGAAATTGCCTAGAAACGCCAATAATTAGACAAAATCGGTGAATAATGTGGATTGTTTTAAATCGGTAAATATTGTGGATTGTTTTCTATTCTGTCAGTTGTTGATGTGTTGACAGTTTATACTGAAAAAGTAAAATCTTTGTCAAACACTCTTTCCTTGTCGACATAACAATGAAATATTTAACTGAGACTCACCGAATTGAGATTTTAATGATGATCGGGTACAGGGATAACTGCAGAAGTCAAGTTGAAGTGGCAAACTTATTTAATCACAGGTATTCCGAATTGCCTAATATTTCACAAAGTACTGTGTCTAAAATTCATGCACAATTTAGAGAACTTGGACATGTCAAACCATTGAAAAGAAAACCACACTTCGTTGAAGATGATGTGAAAGTGGATATTTTGTTAAGTGTCGAAGAGAATCCAACTTCAAGTCTCGCTTCAAGTACACGTCAAATTGCCCGTGAAAATAATGATAGTCATACAACTGTTCTAAGATGTCTTCATAAAGAAAAACTTCATCCCTACAAATTAACTTTTGTGCAGGAGTTAACGGAAGACGATCCAGATCGTAGAATGGATTTCTTCGAAAGATTGATGAATAAGCTGAACAGAAATGAGATAGCTCTTGGTACCATCCTTTTTTCTCACGAATCAACATTCACATTGAATGGAGAGGTAAACCGACAGAACTGTACATATTGGTCAGCAGAGAATCCTAATTGGATGCGTGAGACACATACTCAGTACCCTCAAAAGGTGAACGTTTGGGCCGGTATTATAGGCGACCATATTATTGGTCTTATATTTATAGATGGAAATTTGGCAGCTGAAAAATATTTAAATATGCTTAGAAATGAAGTTATTCCTGCGTTGGCAAACTTATATCCCAACGCAATAGATCCTAGCTCACCGAATGAAAATGTTTGGTTCCAGCAAAAAAACTTTAATCAAATTTAAGGAGGAGTTCTATAGGAGACTGTGCTATTGCCAATAACTAGGTGGAGAACATTTTGAGCATTTATTTTAATGTATTAAAATCGAATACATCAGGTATTTGATGTATGTGTTTAATAACTGTAAAAACAAAAATTCCACCCTGTATAATTCATAATTGACCATACATTATTTAGTTTGTTGGAATCGGTTTATTAAGAGGATTTCAAAAATATGCAAATATACAGGGTGTTTCATTAAAAAAAACAACACCAACTATAGCATACTAGCGTGAATCACCCTGTACATTTACATTTAAGTTTACATAACGCACAACTCGATTCAAAAGTTGACGTGTCTCGGCATTTTTTATAATTTTCTAAAATAATGACATACAGAATTTTATTCCATAAGTGGTTTCCACACTGTATAATTTCATTTCTAAATATTCCTGAATGTAGGGATATTTCGAGGAACATTTGGAGAGAAGCAATTGTCATTATTAATTTCATTAAATATTAGTGCTCAAAGTGAAGTTTTGCGAATGTCAAACTCGTGTTTTAGATTCGGTTTTAGTAACGGAAGTAGAAAAAATTCATTAAAAACTTTTTCATAACCTGTAGTTGTCCTGTTCTTTCACGTACCTACAGCTTTCTGATTATTTCCGTCGGGTTAGCATTAAAGACTCGATTAAAGGTGGATGTAATAGCAGTAGGCGAGATTTTAGATGGAATCCCTCAAAAATATCATGGTTAATGATAATCCGTTGCCTCCACCGGTTTTTAGGCTCTGATAATTAAACAATAACAGTTTATAGCCAAAACAACCAAAAATGGGCCTATTTTTCGACATGTTTTCGAATTTTACACGAAAAATATTGAGTTTATCGTGCATATGTATGAAAACAAAGTTATAGAGCGTGAAATTTGCTATAAAATTCCTTGGTTCAAAATGTCATTCCCTGCAGCCACAGCGGATGAATAGGTAAAAAAAATTGAAAAACAGCAAAATACTAATGCAATTAATAAAGCAATGTGAATCATCATTTTTTCTCATAGAACGTTATTTATTCACGAAATGAATGCAACAAACGCCGACCTGCATGCCAGTATTTTCTTTTTCGTTAGCTAGTTGATCGTGCGCCTCGTCGTTTGCCGAGAATCGTTGATCAAGTTAGGGATTCAGTAACTCGGGATTAAATGGTCCGAATTGAACGTTCAAAACGCCGTGGATACTTTCAGATTTCAATAAAAATAAAAAACCGCAAAAATATTTCAAGTGTTACCAAGGTAAAATTTGAACCATTGATTAAATCATTGCATATGATAGCTGTAACCTTTTGGTATGTGTAAAAACATTGTTGTAAGCTCAAAAAATTTTTTGTGGCATATGTCTTTATTCTAACAATGTCCATTTCTTTTACCTAATGTTTATTAACAATTATATTACTTACTCAGCAACTATATAGGATATCGAAACCGCGTTTGTTGCAATCAGTTAGTAAATAAATAACGTTTCATGAGAAAAAATAATAATTCACATTGCTTTATCAATTTCATTAGTATTTTGCGTCCGAAAAACAGCTGACTTTTCAATTTTTTTTTACTTACTCCTCCGCTGTGGCTGCAGGGATGGGGATTTTCCGAGGGGTGAACCACTATGCCAAAAATGTGACAGTATTTCGCAAATAGTGTAATTCCGCAAGATTTCGCGTGATTGCGCATGATTTCGCGTGATTGCGCATGATTTCGCGTGATTTCCCGTGTTTCGTGCGACTTTAGTACCGGAAAATTTCACTATTTTGCTAATTATTGTGCATGATTGCGCAAGATTTCGCATGATTTCACGGGATTGCGAAAGATTTCCCATGATTTCGCGTGATTTCCCGTATTTCGCGCGATTTCCCGTGATTTCGCGTGATTTCCCGTGATTTCGCAAATTTGTGACAGTATTTCGCAGGGTGGTCATCCCTCTGGATTTTCACATTTTGAACCACGGAATTTTATAGCAAATTTCACGCTCTATAACTTTGTTTCTATACATATCCACGGTAAACTCAATACTTTCAGAGTAAAATTCGAAAACATGTGGAAATAAAGACTTTGTTTGGTTTTGTTGGCTATAAACTTTTATTGTTCAATTAGCACTGTCTAAAAACCTGTGGAGGCAACGGATTATCATTACAGTTTACAGTTTTTGGGCTAACCCGACTGGACTAATAGGTACTTTTGAATGAATGTAGATACTCGTGTGATGGATAGTCTTTACCTACAAATTACATTATCCGTAAATGGATTTTATACAGGTTGTCCAAAAACTCTCATACCAAACTAAATACTAAATGTACAATGTACTATTACATCTTTGATTAACAAATCCTTAAGGGGAATCTATCGGCAGCGATTTGACAAAATATCGAAGTATTTGGCAAAGAATTTTGAAGTAATGCATGTATTGAAAATTAAGAAAAAAATATGTAGATTAATGTTGAACTTAGAGTTCTCATTGAATAAAAACTTTG
>CAJUYG010001220.1:0-25119 GCA_910591675.1 Galerucella calmariensis
GTGCCCCCAGTGAAATTCCCATATGATACGACTATGGCTCCTCCGCCGTATTTTCAAGAATGATCTGGAAAACGTAACATCTAGAAAAACCCGGCGCATCCGCCAAAACTTCGAGTTCTAGAGGTTTCTAGAAAAACATACGTGCGAGTATAAATAGGCGACGAGCATCGCAGCGGGTCAGTTAGTCAGTTAGTGTCGATACTGAAAGAAAGCAATCGCGCCTCGATAAAGTGTTTATTAAGTGACTCTCATATAAATTATAGTTAGTGTGTGTTTAGTGTGACATATAAATTATTAAATAAGGACTGTATATGAATATAAATCTGTAGATATAAATTAACTTGTAAATATAAATTAGAATAAACGTTACAATATATAAAAATCAGACATACAAATTTAAGTAAAGTAAACTCTTATTTTTAGTTACCTTTCTCAAGTGATACCTGCCCAGGTGCCCTCAAGCTAGCTCCAAATACACAGGTATTCAAAGAACACGAGATGCTACTTAGAAGCTAGCATTTCATCTATTTAAAAATAAGTTATGTCTTATCGCTCTGGGATCTTACTCTATATCAAACATAGTGAAAAAAATGGAGACAAGAAAAGAGACTGAGCTGGGAACAAGCCACGTATTAGTAATAGCGGAGTATGGAGCAAAAATAAGGAATACAGAAGAAGTAGTGGAATTGCAATAAGTAAGTTAAGGAACACAGAAAAAAATCTAAATACCAAGAAGAAACAGACAGGGAAAAATGATTGACGAAAACAACGAACATTTAAAAAAGACTAAGTGGTGGAACAAAAAAATACAAACACCAGTGAAAAAAAAATTCATGGAAAAAATACCTTGAAACAAAAACACAAGAAGATAAGGGTGATACAGGGTGATTCATAACTATTGGGACATAGGCTAAGGGTAGATTGTTTGGACCAAAATATGGCGATAGGACCAAATATACTTCAATAAAATATTGCTGTGGAAAAAGATAAAAGGCGTTAAAGTTGAATTTTTTTTCGTTTTCTGCTTATAATTCCACTGTATATTATGGATTGTTATTAAAATCGGCTCAGAGGCATAATTTTATTCAGGCAATATTATTTTATGTTTTTTTTTTCTTTTTTTTTGCGGCATCGACTACGAGGTCATTAGCCTTTTATCTTCTACTTTATGTATTATTTGACATTTTGTTACAGGGGGAGCCTGGTGAAGGATTTCTGATGATGAAATTGAATAATGGTAATTTTTTTTGACGAAACTTCTTAGTGTTTTTTATTAGAAAATAAAACATAAACATCATTTCTACGTAATATTGGTACTCCTGTTCGAACACGATATTCTCATTCGTTTTAGAGAAAAACGTAATTAAGCAGTTCAGAGTATCGGAAGGGGATTTCAAGTGACGGAAAAAAAATTGTATCTCAAGGCTTCTATTTCGACGATACAGCATAATTAAAAACAATGTAACATAAAAAGAGCAAACTTAAATTAAATTTTCTACGTGGCCTCCTCCAATTTCTATGCCTTTTCTAATTATTTTAATAAAGGACTTTCGGACGTCAAAGAACATATTATTCTGTCTGCTTATGAAATTAGCCGCATTTTGTATTTTCCTACAGAGTTCATCTCTCAATTTAATTTCATTGGCATAAAAAAGGACTTCAAATGTACCCAAACATAAAAATCAAGCGGGTTATACTCAGGACTTCTTGGTCATATGGTAAGATCGCCTGTATAAAATTATGCCTCTGTACCGATTTTGATAACAATCGATAATATACAGTGAAATTATTAGCCAAAAAACGAGAGAAAATTCAACTTGAACGGCCTTTATCTTTTTCCACTGCAATATTTTGAGGTATATTTGGTTCTATAGCCATATTTTGGTCCAAACAATCTACCCTTAGCCTATGTCCCAATAGTTATGAATCACTCTGTATAACGGCAGAAGAAACATAGTCAAAGAAGCGGTTGAGAAAGCGAAAAGGGATTCCTGGGAAGAATTCGGGAAAGAGATGTCAGAGATCAGATAATAGAAAATTTTGGACAGCAATAAAAAGTCTTATTTAACAAACACATTGAATGAAGAGATTCTTGCATCATTAGGTGTCTAAAGCGATATTTTGGATACATTAAATATGGATGGGATAATCAATAAATTTTTCGGAATAAAAGTGAGGAAGAAAATTTTGACAATTGCGGCTAGCTATTAACAATGTTATTAAATCATAAATACTCGGGCTCCTTTATTTGTCATTGGTCATGCTCAACTATTGAATAAATTTGTCCAATATACGGGGCAAGACAGGGACCAAAAATTTGATGGTGCCTAGGGCCAATTTCAGTTGAAAAAAGGGCACTGCTGGCCGAAATGAAACAATCAAATGCGGAGCCAATTTTATATCTTTGTTTACGTGTTTGAGTTTGCGAAGAAGACATGAATATGAGGATACATATGTGGTGATTTTGAAGATGAAGATTTCGTGTGAGTGGTCCTGAGACTTACTTACTTGTTGTATCTAGTTGAAACTGTAAATTGAATACATTACTTACTGTATCAACCCCAACAAGAAAAAGATCTAGCGCCAATACTGCAGCCAGTTTTGCATTGCCTGTTTTTAAGAGAATTTGCTCTAAAATGGATATATCCTGTTCATCTACGTTGACATATGATTTAGTCCTTATTTCTTCAATGGATTGTGTGATGTATTTTAAACATAACCTGCGAAAAGTTAATTATACAATAAATTATTTCATTTACTTGCATTGCTTTATGAAAATGTTGAGGCGACAGTAAATATAATCTATGTCATTTACAAAGGCTACGGCTAAATTGAGAAACTGATTGACGAGGGTTTGTAAGCGTTTGACAATGTCTCCACATGGTTTTCTAATGTAGGGTCACATACGCGATTTGTGCCTACCTTGTACCCGTAAAAATAAGCATTACGATGCTCGGAGTGATATTCTTATACAGCTTTTGCAGCTTACCGATATGAAAGGGGTGGGCTTTGTCACCAATATTCATAATTATAATTTGGTGGTAAAAGTGTTATTAAAATCTGGCAAGGATGCTCTTACACACGCAGCAATTTTTCAGTTGATATTATGCAATTGTTCATTTTATAAGTTGGAATTGTACATAAAATTCTTAATGATTATTTGCAAATTAAATAGCTACCTGAGCAAACAGAAACGTTTAATTGGGGTTTATAGCTAATGTATGTTCATGTGAAGTAATAATAATTAATATGGACGAATTAAAATGGATCTAAATTCACAAATAATGTATACATGATTATAGCTAGGTACCTTTATCTCAAAAAACATTTCCTGTCTATACAATCAATGTACATAACATATTAGATATTTTTAAAATTGTATTACATATTTATTAACATTAACATCATTTCTATGGTGATATTAATGTATTTGTCTGATGTTACAATCGAGGCCAAGAGCACAATTAATTCAGTTATGCAATTCCAAACAAATAAAACTGGTTTTTAGTTTCCTGATTTTCGCTAAGTTCAATGCCAGTTCTCATTTTCACTTTTTGAAACCGAAAGCTGTTTGTTTACATTGTTGCAATTGTTACAAATTCTGAACGTTTTCCGGAAAAGAATTTACCTTGGACTACATGTCTCCAGAGTGTAAATAGTTTTTGCCTCAGCATAAAACGTGACGGAAGCTGATAAAATCAATGCATATGAATTGGTTATTATATTTATCGCCAACCGTCAGTAAAGCCACCGTACACTAACTACCGACAAGTAAATTCACTTGCGTCGGAACGTTTGAAAATTTTGGTACATCTTTTCTCTGGAGCCTTACACGTCTGCTATCATAATACAACATTCAATACTCGCTTTAAACTAGCCAGAACTCGCCAGACGATAGGAGGGGTAAGGAAATTTCTTTCACTTGATGACTTTCCCGTGAATATATTAGTTAAACGTCAGTGTATGTTAAATTTTTTTGTTACACTTCTCTATTTTTGGTTTATTCGGTAGACGAAAAACAGTTGTTTGTCACACATGCTTAGCTACGGCTCGTGCATCTAATAGTCTTGGGATGCTCAAGCTCATTTTCTGCCCCTGTGACACAATATACTATTGTGTTTCTCCACTCTAATTTTGCAAAAGTATTTTATGGATGGACTTGAAGCAGTAATGGATCA
This sequence comes from Galerucella calmariensis, assembly GCA_910591675.1. NCBI lineage: Eukaryota > Metazoa > Arthropoda > Insecta > Coleoptera > Chrysomelidae > Galerucella > Galerucella calmariensis. The sequence continues at coordinate 4,179 of CAJUYG010001220.1, forward strand.
AACCAAATTCAGGGTATCACAACACAATGGTACTCAGGCCTCCGAATGGACGGATGCTTCATCGCCCTAACCTAAGAAATTACAGCAATAAAAATTATTTTCTCCTCTCTTTTTTCGTTTGTTCATGTTTGTTTTAAGTTGATTTGTATTTTTCAATTATTTACTTTTATTTCATGAAGATCCATACTAACACGATGAAATAAGACAATTTAATTTGTTTAAATATTTACTATATGTCCAGCTAATTCTCGTTAGTTTTCTTTTGATATATTTGATCCGTATTAATGCTCTGTTTGCACAATGGTCACATTTGGTGAGTTTTAATTTTGTTTGTTTTAAATAACTTCAATAAAATCAATAGAAACAAGCATTATTCATTACGGATATTGATTAATGTCAATGATAGTTTATCACAATAAATTTGTGAGGAGGCACTCTTTACTTAACTAGTTATTTAAGTATTTTGTAAGTATTTTGAGTATTTTTCTAATAAGAAAAGTGCTAATGAACAATTATTTTGTCATAATCAATGCGAGGACATAAGGAATGTGGAATATTTTGAAATGTTTTCTCTCGTTATGAACTTAACAACATGTTGATATATTTAGTTATTTTTTGTGAAATTTTTTAAAGACGATAATATATTGACATAGTTCCAATATCTTGATATTATATAACAATAACACAATTACAACAGATCAATTATTAATGTTAAATAATGCGAATATATTTATATACGTTAACCACTCTGGAAGCCAGAAAGATGGAACGCCTACGTTAGTCCTAGAATTTAAGATCTGTAGCTATGTGAAACTAATTCGGGGTCATTCGTTGGAATTGAATATTTTTTTTATTTGAGCAAATTTAATTATCTACCCTGTTATAGGATTTAGTCCTCTTCATTGTTTGGCCTGAAAACAAACATGATTTGACTATTTATACACTAATGAACTTGACATTACGAATGTGGGTAAATACGCCTACGTTTAGAACATCTAGTGGGAAATCATTAATAGTTGTTTCCACTTAAGCGGACTGTCTGTTTTCTCGGTCCGTCTAATGAGATGGATGTGCCAGTAGCAGTAGAATTTATATGACAATTTTCACATTTAGACGGATCCAAGAAAAAGAACGGATTAGGGTTTTAAGACGAACGTTTTGCCACTGCGAAGGGCCGTCTAAACGCTCGGATCGGATAGAAAGGGTACTTCTAACAAACTTTGTTCTATTCTATTGCCGAACGGAAAGTATTCAAATACTGAGGTCGAGGCTCTAGAGCACCTCCTCCTGCACTTTCCAAGTTCGGTAAAGATAGAGTCAAGCTATGACGACGTGTCGGTTGCCAAAATAAAGGCAGCCTAATAAGACTGTGAGCTCACGAATGACATATACAGACCCCATCTTATCAGATGGGCTGCAAACTCATTTGACCTCTACAAAGCTCCAGGACCAGATGGCCAAATCTCCAAGCTCCTGGAAGAGGGATTAGACATCATAATGACTAGCGGTATAATACCTCGAAGCAGCCTTACTCTAGGGTATATAGGTACCAATTGCAAGACAAGGTCAAAGGTGGTATTTATTTCTAAACCAGGAAAAGGAACGTACACCCAGGCTAAATCCTACCGACCGATCAGTCTGACTTCGTTCATGGTGGAAACCATGGAATTTTTTTTACAAATCTATGTGCAAGAAGGAGTGCTTAGGAGCATAGACTACAATGGGCTGATCAAGCAAGGAAATCAGGAGAATCTGCCCTGTATAATTTGGTGTCAAGAAAGTAGTCCTTACAGTATTTATAGGCTCGGAGATGCTTTTGACAACACATCGATAACATCAATAAACAGATCCCTTAAACACGAGGCATTAACAGCACCATATGCAAATGAATAGGATCCATGCTCGAGCATATGGGAATAACAGCATATATGCATGATAGAACTTACACCGCTAGGACAACTAAGGGATGTCCTCAAGTTAGAGTACCTACTTTCACTACTTTCATGAGAACTAATTGTGGATGACTTGCTCTGCAAGTTGAATGATCAAGGCATATGAACGCAGGGCTTTGCGGACGACATAGTGATTGTCACCTCTAGTATATTTCCAGAGGTAGTTTCAAATGTCCTACAAGAAGTACTAAGAATTGTGGAGGAGTGGTGCCTTGAAGAGGAGCTTTCAATAAATCCAAAAAAACTAGCCACTTCCACAAATAGAAGACTTCTCCCGCAAGATTAAGTACTGATGCTCGGAAAAGAACTAGATATATCCAAAGAGTGGGAGTGACCCTTGATTCCAAACTGAATTGAAAGACACACGTGGACAAAATTTTTACCCAGGCTTTTCTGACAATGCAGGAGAGTTATGGGCTTTTTTGTTTCTTATTCGTTATTTCTTAAACTATCCGTTTCAGTAATTTATAATAGGTTAAAGTAAACAATGCGTCTTCCCATATTACGTTAATTCTCCGTTTATACATATCAAATTCATAACTTAACATTTCTTGAGCAGTTTTTAGTCTACTAAACTGGACGTAGGTGTTTTATTTAGCTCAAAAAAATCGTAACATGTGATATGAAAATAATTATATACTTACGATCTAAAGTCTTCTAATGCCCCAATGTACTTTTTGAAAGCTTTATTTTTGTAAAACCTCCAGACTGGAAATTTCAATTCGACTTCAGCTACATTCCAAAAGAAGGTATTAATTGCATTAATAATTTTTTGTGACTCGGAGTCTTGTGGTAAGTTTGGTTCTAAACAACCCAGTCTTCTATTCAATGACACTCTAGCTACCGCTAAAAAGAAATGTTATCCTCAATAATATAGTTTGTGCAAATATTCATCAGCAATAATAAAATGAAACATTGATGTGTATAAAGTTCATATGTTATTATTATAGTTGATAATTCTAAGACTTTTTAATTCTCGTGTCACGGTATCTGTGTTCTCACGGGCGTACCCATGATCAAAACTAGGGGCTGGGGCAAACCTTGGTCGTTCAGGTGGATGAAAACACAATTTTGAGAAAACTATGTATAATTATAGCAGTGCTTTATCATTAAAGTAATTGAAATAATTTGCTTAGAACAATATTCTAATTAGTTCTGATTTTCCTTAGAGAATTTACGATGAATGCTCATCAAACTCAACACAGTCAATATGTCCTCTCCCATTCTAGGTACTTCTCAGCCAGGTCTTCACCATTCGAAGGCTACTGAAAGATTGGACAACAGTAGCCGTAGTGGATGGGAACGCCTACTGTATAAACCTATACATGTAAATAATTAAGGACTGTTATAGTTTTTTTCACGTTTTTCATGTCAATATATTTTTACCAACTTTGAAATAGTTTGCAATGTGACAACGTTGTTCAACTTTCATCTGCAATTTGAGGTTATGGCTCTTTGTTATGGTTAGATAAAGGAAAAGTATAGCTGAGGTTACGAATCCCTTACTTGAAAAAATTCCATCAATATGGAAGAAAAAAAGAAACGATCAAACAAAATAAGTAGAAGTCAATACGAAATATACTTATGCTTAAACGAGCTAGAAAATAACATGGCAGACGGCATACGGCAGACGAACTGGACTATTCAAAAAAACCTGGCAAACTAAGAAATTTAACAGTTTAGGTGGGCCACAGAAATAGACAAATTTGTATACCCAAAGTGACGTTTCTGGCTGTCGTTTATGAACGGCGATTTCTAGCAAGGAATTCGTTAGCATTTTGGATACAGATTTATCGTTCGTAAGCGATATTCGTTCATCAACGGCATCGTACATACTTACAGAATAGACTTCCCTGTTGTGGATAGCTAATCTTCAAACTGATTTTGACAAATGGGACGTGACGTTATGTGACAGTTGCCCTGATGAGTCTGATGATTAGCAAGAGTTTTTTTTTGCACAGCACGTGGTTCTTAATAGTTATTTTGATTTTGTTTAAGTTCATTCATTTTTGATTTAGTGCTTTCATTGACATTGTTTTAATTGCTAAGGTATTTTAAAAGCTATATTTAAATTTTCATGATAAAAAAGATCATTAAATTAATACAAAACAACCAAATTACAAATCTAAAATCTATCCAAAAAATTGTTTCTCAGGACAACTGTAATAATTAGAGTCAACTTGGTGGACATGTCCTATTGTAATAGAGGAGTTCAGTCTAAGGTCAATGTGGCCAACAAAAAGTGGTTTTTTCTGACAAGAATGACAGTTAAGGTCTACCCTTCAAAACATAATATTTTTGCATGTTTTTCATGATTTTGAACATCTATATTGCTTAATTAAAATAATGAATACAACTCGAAGCGTAAATCTTGAAATTTAAAATGACTTTTCAGCTGAGTACTCAACATATCGGTGTCCAATAATTCTAGGAACTCTTGGCATGTCACCATTTCATTTCTATTATATGTTATGTCAGATGTCAGTGAAAAAAGTAATTGAAAGAATAGAAATACAACTAACTAGAAATGCTACTAAAATCTAATCGAAAATGGACATACACAATTAAACAAATATCAACAAAAATAAATATAACTGACATTTGACATAACCAGTGACAGAATAATAGAAGTGAAATGGTGACTTGTCAAGAGTTCCTAGAATTATTGGCCACCGATATGTTGAGTATTCAGCTAAAAAGTCATTTTAAATTTCAAGATATACGCTTCGGGGGTGTATTTATAATTTTAATTAAGCAATATAGATGTTCGCAATGATGAAAAACATGCAAAAATCTTATGTTTTGAAGGGTAGACCTTAACTGTCATTCTTGTCAGAAAAAACCACTTTTGTTGGCAACACTGACCTTAGGCTGAACTCCTCTATTATCTTTGTTATTGATTATCTGTTCTTGCTTTTGAAAACACTGGCTCCGTTTTTCTTTAATAATATCCACAAACAAAGCACAAGCAAAAAGAAATTCGTGAAGTAAATCAATAATCTAACCATAAAAACAAAACTGTCATCTAACGTTCTCTTTGATCCAATTTTGACAAGTGCTGCCAACATAATTCCAGCTAGGTGACGTCACTCATCCCAAGGTGAAACGAGTGTTCAAATTACCATAATATGTTTGTTCGTAGAACAGCCAGAAACTATCAGAAACCGTCAGAGGCATGAGCATTAAAAAAAGGGATCGTGGAAACAATTTGACAGTTGGTGATTCAAAAATCCTGTTCGTAGAAAAAAATTTGCGGTTTCAGATCAGTTGCCAACTATCAGAATAATATGCTGACCAGGATCAAATGTTTAGTTTGACATGCGTAATGTGATGCTGTAGAAGGTTTGTTCGTAGAAGGGATTTCCAATCGATTAAAAAATTGTCACACTCTGACATTCCGTTTGTGATTCGTAGTAAATCGATTGGCAATTTTTGTTGTACGAACGGGTGGAAAATTTTGACAATTTGACAATCTTCGATAAAAATGAACTAAAAGTTCATCATCACTTGAAGAAAAGCTGAAAAAAATAAAGAATAAGTGAATAATTTTGTAATGTATGAGTCATTCTTTAGCCATCCTAATAAGAAGCCAGATATATTTTTTAAATGTCCGGTATTACAACATACAAACTATTTTACTCACGTTTTATTTTAGAAGGAACTGACTGGTTAGCTATTTCCATGTTTTTTTTTCACTATAATAGAAAAATAGTAAAAATTTGTCACTTTCTACAGCATCACAATACGCATTTTCTCATGTTCAAACTGAAAATTTGATCCCAGTCAGCATATTATTCTTATAGTTGGCAACTGATCCGAAACCGCAAATTTCTTTTTTCGAACAAAGGATTTTTAAATCACCAACTGCCAAATTGTTTCTACGAACGCTTTTTTTTCAATGCGCATGCCTCTGACAGTTTCTGATAGTTTCTGACTGTTCTACGAACAAACCTAGGAAGTGACATATTTTTCTATTGTGAAAAAAATATGGAAGTAGCTAACCAGTCAGTTTCTTCTAAAATAAAACGTTATTATTTGTATGTTGTAATACCGGACATTTGAAATCAATCTCTATCTTCTCATCAGGATAGCCAAATAATGACACACACATTACAAAATGATTTACTTATTCTTTATTTTTTTTTCATATATATGACAACAATTCAAGATCTTCTTTAAGTGATGGAGAACTTTTAGTTCATTTTTATCAAAGACATCACTGTCATGATGTCAAAACTTTCCACCCATTCGTACAACTAAAATTGCCTATCGATTTACAACGAATCACAATGGAATGTCAGAGTTTGACAAATTTCCAATCGATTGGAAATTCTTTCTACGAACAAACCTAATACATGTTTAATGTTTTTCTCAAATTCTTTGACATTTACATTCTAAACAATGCTGCACGGTGGAATATTATCAGTAGGATTTCAAATGAACATATTTGTCTAAAGCTTGCAGCATTTTATCAATCCCAACACGGCAAACTGACAATTTTGAGTGAATTAAGGAGGGGAAATTCAAGATTTTGTGAGGATGTTTAAAAATAGCTTAAGCTCGTAGATGTTTGGAGAAATTGATATTTTTCTAATAAAAGTCAGTTTCAGCTTAGTTTTCGGGTGTCGTTTACAAAAAAAATTTATAACACAGTTGATAACTTTCACCTTAAGTAAATGATCAATAGATAGATTTCATGAGGTGGCTTTTGGCCTATTCCACTGCGACCTTTTCAGATCTATTGTGATCCTCTGAACTCTAGATTACATTCTCTAGCCCGACTCTTCTAAAAAAATCTATTAGTGTGGAGACTGAACCTTTTATATAGCTCTCTGCCAATGGCTTTTCTTCGCCTAATGCAAAAAACCGCACATTTGCCAGGCTATCGCACTGACATAGAATGTGTTCTGCCGTTTCTTCTTCTTGGTGACAAAACCTGCTTTGTTTGTCAATCCCATCAGCTTTAAGCTTACAATGCCCCGTTAACAGACCCACTACAGCTGATCTGCTGTAAATTTTGGCAAGTGTTCTAATATGAATTGTTTCGCTTGCCTCTCTGGTGAGTTCCTCTACCATTTCTGTGATTTGTGGGCGACCCACTTCTTTGTTTCCATTCTTGTTATGGTTTTTGCAACGCCACAGAAGGGTTCCGGTCGAACGAATGGTATTGATGAGCCCTGTTTGGCGATTTCATCCGCTTTTTCATTGCCCTTATGACCCTCGTGCCCCGGTACCCAGGCTACCGTAACATTGTTACGCTCACGGAGTTGAGTGCTCTTAGCGCTGCTTGGCTGTCTGTGAAGATGGCAATTGAACGATATGTTCTCTTCTGCCTTTTAATTTCTTACTAACACGTGTTCGTGTAGTGAGTGGCTGAAGAATTTATAAAATTAAAAATGTTCATAATATGAATACATTTTAACCCCAAACAGGGGATAATTAATTTCTAAAAATTTTAAATTTAATGTAGTGACGTTAATGTGTTGTAGACATTTGACTAAGTTTCTTGTTTCATATCTGACGAGTATGGCACTGATGATGGCTTAACCGCCGAAAGCGCTTTGCAATTTTATAATAAAAATTTTACACAGAATACAAAAATGTTTTCTTGACTTTTAATTTCTTCCCCACAGTGGATCTATCTACCAAAATGATCAATTATTACACTACAATTTTTTTTATCCAGTGTTTCACCCATATTATGCTTTCCTTGATAGAAAGGTCTATAACAGTAGTTAATAATCCTTTGTCTGCATCAATATTCATATTTTTTAAAAACAGCGTATCTAGTGTGTTCAGAACTGCAGTTTTGCCAGGTAGCTACAGTGAAAAACAGTTGTATAGAATGCTACTTTTGGCCTGTCTGTGAACACAATAACGAACCTTTGCAGCCACACCACAAAAACTGCGCAGTAAATGTAGCTGTGTCCATGTTATCTATGGCTGTGTCTAGCCTCACCCAAGTAGTTGATCTGCGTTAATATCTACGGATATATTAAAATCGTATCTATTTCAGAATCTACTTCAGGCTTAAATTTCAAAGTGTGAAACGCGTGTAATATTGTGAAGAAACTGGTCTTCCCCGTCGACTTTAGTAGCTATACATCGAGCATTGATTTGAAGGAAGTGTCGTGCTTGAAATGTTGCGCAAAAAAGGATACAGTTGGTGCGCTTCACACTTTAATTTTTAAGTATCTACTGAAAAGGCCAAATTTATGTTTAAATGGCAAACCTGGAGTAAATTTTTAAATGGGTGATATTTTTTTCAATGATTTTTGCCATGGACGACATTCAAATGAGATCGTTTATCATGGGTAACAGATAAGCTGCGTCCAATAACCACAACAGATTGGAGATTTCGGCAGTAGGATTTACGACAGTAGCATAATATGAAACCGATCCATTTTAATTGGACCAAAGAGGGTTTAGCTGCAGCGCTGATTATAATAATTAGACCCATAGGTAATAGTCCAAACCACTGTAGTTCTGAAATCAATTTTGCAGTTTAAGCTCTGACAAGAAATTAGTTGGGTACTGAATACATTAATTCTAGAAATCTTAACTTCTTTCAGGTGAAGAAGGTTAGATATTATCTGCAGCTCCTTCCGTTGATAAACTGGAGCCTAAATGGTTTTTGCAAGTACCATAGACCGCACGCCGATGCTTTGGGGGCTGATAGGTAACATTATTCCACAATTTGAATTCCCGGTATGACACCCCTAAGATTCACCTTTAAATTTTTAAACGTGTAATTATAGTTTATGCCCTTGGATCGTAGGCATTACTTCAATTCTTGTTTTATGTCGTCAAGGATGTCACTACCTATTATACTCCTATTATACATGTTAATTGCTAAAAATGACCCGTTTGCCTCATTATGGCGGCCACTTGGCGACGCTCCTGAGATGTCTTTTTGAAGTCTTTGTTATGCAGTTATTGTTAACAAGACCACAAAACAACATTGCGGGGACCATGTTCCATATCCACAGAGGAAAATTACACGTTACGGTAAGTATGGGATGAAGTGACGCCATAATGGTATGGTATGTTATATTGAGTTCGCGGACTTTGGTGACCTCCTTGACGACAAAAAACAAGAATTAAAATTGGGCCTATCATCCAGGGGAATGGATATCTAGCACACGTTTGAAAATTCACCACCCCAAGAAAACTACACTTCAGGGGTGTCATACCGAGAATCCAAAGTAGGGAATAACGTTAATGAGCCAGGTTGAATTGTATATCCTCCATGCTCATCCGATTTCAAACCTAAATAGATTACTTTTATTGGCATAACTTAGAAAATTAAGTTTATAAGACATTCTCTATTGAAGCTACTTTACAAAGGTAGTTTGGTTTACTCAAGAACTTCCAGATCATAAAAAATCTCCCGAATAAAAGAATTTAAAAATATATGATCTGAAAAATCCAATTCAAAAAATGAGCCCAATTCTAAATCAAAATCATCTTCTTTATGCATTAGAAAATTAACAGAGACTTACATTCTAGAGCCCATTTATAAATTTCGGAAAGAAAATGTTCTGGCAACTCTCTATTGGTATCCAACATATCTTCCATTCTGAAACAAAAAAAATGTGTAATATTTTATACAACAAATATTGTAGGATCGGTACAAACTTTACACATCTAGATACACATAATGTATATTTGCGTTAATCTTTAATAGTATATTACGTAACGTGTGTGGTAAGGAGCATTTTACGCACGAATGGAAAAGTTACGCACGATGCCGCGTAGCGGCGAGTGCGTAATTCCGTGAGTGCGTGAAATGCTCTACAACACGATTTACTTTACAGCTGTGCGTTTTTTTTACAATGCGTAATAGACGTCATTACATTGATACCGACTGTGTGTTATTGAGTGATTACAGGGGGGGTCGTAGGTAAACTGTATTATCAGTTGAGAAATTAAATTCCCTGGAATATTAATTTTCATTCGATATAGAAAGAGACCAAAAATCATCAAGGAACCTGGCGAGCAGCTTATATAGAGCCAAAGCCCAAATTAAGAATCGGTACCTTTGGTCCTGATTTTATATTCAAAAATGCCCAACACTCTGGTAAATAATATACAGTGCTATTCAAAAGTCCCCTCCCCCCCTCGTATCTTTTGAACGGCTACACTTACATTAATAAAATTTGGAGGGTGAAAATAAAGTGTTGTGAACTTCTCTAAGAATAGTAACAGGTGACGTAATAGTGATAGATGACGTCACAGTGCCACTTTGGCCAATAATTTTAAATAGGACCTTATGGCAAGTGATATTTCGTTTGAAAGGCATTGACATTGACTACATAGCCATATTAATTTTACTTGGTTTCAAACTAATTTTGACGGATAATTCAAATAAATATCAAAATTATTGAAATTATTTTTTTAAATTTAATTAATCAAATATCAACAATGAATTCTTATAGCAAGTGTTTGAGATGTGCTCCGTCTACTTCCTGACAGTAATACATCCTTTTAGTAAACTCTGTCGTACTGTCGTACTCGTTCGAATGTGTCAGCTGAAATTGCATTGCATTCTTCAATAATTCTTTCAAAACGCTAATGCTATCTGGTGCCGTAGTATAAACCTTGGATATCAAGTACCCCCATAGAAAAAAATCTTATGGTGTCAGATCTGGTGACCGAGGTGGCCATTCTATAGGACCTAGCCGGCCGATCCATCTACCTTGATATTCTTCATCCAGGTAACGTCTTACTGCACCATAATAATGTGCGGGATAACCATCCAAATTTTATTAATGTAAGTGTAGCCGTTCAAAAGATACGAGGGGGAGGTGACTTTCGGATATAGCACTGTAAATAATGTAAATAGAGACCCTTCTCACAGTCAGTAGATAATTATCCTAATTATTATAATAGTTGTACATTGCTCTAAAGTATGTTAAAGTGTACCAGCGACACTGCTCCCGGTTTCGGACCATACATACATACATATTGGCTTAACACCCCCGAGGGGGTAGCGCCGCTTTAAGAAGCTCTCTAAATCCTTTTTTCGGGGTGGATCAATCCCCTTATCTTCCTTCATTTTCTTATATTTTTTCGGCAATCTGTCGCCATTTCTTTCTATCTTTTGTTTTTTCCTTCCACTGCCTTATTCCTATGCTATTGAGGTCACTTATAACTTCCTGTAACCACGTAGCTTTAGGTCTTCCTCTCCTCTGCTTATCACAAGGTTTCCATTCCATCATTGCAAATATTGTTGACTTTGTACCTGCCCTCCATATGTGTCCCAACCATTTTATCCTCCGTTCCTTAATTTTTTGCACTATATCTTTTCCTATTTCATGTGCCAATTCTATGTTTTTTCGTTTTTTATATTCATCTCCAACTTTTTTCATTCCTAATATCATTCTCAATATCTTACGCTCTTGTATTCTCAAATCTTCCTGATGTTTTTTCGTCATTGTTAACGTTTCTGATCCATACATAAATACAGGTCTTATAATTGTTTTATATACCCTCATTTTCGTCTTCTTACTTATTAGTTTGCTTCTTAACAGCTTTTTATTGGAATGGAATGCTCTATTTGTGGCTGCTATTATTTCTTTTATTTCGGTTCCTTTGTCTCCGTCATTAGATATTGTTATACCCAAGTATTTCATTTTATCTACCTCTTGAAAATTATAATTTCCAATCTTAATATTCCTATATTCACACTTTTTTTTGATTCTCAATAGCTTTGTTTTATCCTCATTTATTTTGAGATCAATTTTTTTTCCTTCTTTCACTATTTCTTCTAGCATTCTTTCCATAATTTTCCTATTTTTTGTCACTAGCGCAACATCATCAGCGTATGCTATTATTTGACCTCCCTTTGTTCTCAAGTTTCCTTTACTTATCTTTTTTAATACATAATCTAGGGCCAAATTGGAAAGTGTCGCTGACAATGAATCGCCCTGTTTGACTCCTTTGTTGTATTCAAATTTTCTTGTTGTTCCTTTCTGGGTTTTTATCTCCGCTACTGTTTTTGCGAAAGTCATTTTTATCAATCTTCTCAGCTTATCGCATACCCCCAATTCTTTTAATGACTTTATTAATTGATTTGTCCGGATTGAATCGAAAGCTTGCAGGAAGTCTATAAATAGAATTTCAAAATCAATATTGTATTGGTTAGCCTTTTCTATGATCTGTTTAAGTATATGTATAGCATCTGTCGTAGATCTTCCTTTCCTAAACCTATATTGGTATTCTCCTGCTACCCCTCCTGTCTCGTGTAATCTCCTTTGTATAATTGTTGATGTTATCTTATAAACTGTGTTAAGTAAAGTAATTCCTCTGTAGGTTTCGGACCATACGATTCGGAATGTATGATTTTTATGCGATTAATAATATTGTCTGTGATCATTCGCCATAAATATATTCCGCTCATTGTTCAAGAATGGACGTCCTGTTCAACACTGCGCAGCACTCGCAATTAAGCTGTTTGTTTTGTTGACAGATTTTGCTGTAATAAGTCCTATGTCGTTAATTTTTTTCAAAAATATGCAATTCCGCAACACTACCAATGACCTTAGTTAGAAAATGCAATATATCGCATATCAAATGACTTCTGCAATAAATTATTACGTTCATTGATAGAGTATTAATAACATCTTCAATATGAGAAAAGATTTGTCAAGATTTCCCAAAAAACAACGGAGTTACAAATCTTCTAAGTTGATTGCTTATTGTTTAACAATTTAAAGGTACAGCGAAGAAAACTAATCTCAATAAAACATTGTATTCTGTGTAAAAATTTAATTTTCAAAAAATTGCAAAGTGCTTTCATTAAATTTAAAATATTCTCCTATTTGGGGTGAACTGTCGCTAACTTTTTTTTATATATTTTATAGTTCCTAACAACTACACGTGTTTGTAGAACGGAAATTAAAATGACAGTACGTTAATTTGAAGTTGACAATAAACAAATCTAAATTGAATTGACAAGTGACAGTCTAAGTGAGCACAAAACTCAAGTTATCCAAAGTGAGCACAGAACTAACATTGTGACAATTAGGTAAAAAGTGAATATTAAAGAATTTATTTCAATTTATAAAAATTGTCCTAAATTATATAATTTGGTAATGTCCCAAAACAAATATGTAAATTTCCCAAATAAAAATTGTAAAATAGATTTGATTTTAAGGTCTAATGAAAACCCATTTTTCAAACGACCTTTCCATATCTGTTATTATTTTTTATGAACGCTATTTGGTAAAAAAGTTAGCTCTCGTTTGACAGTTTTGTACAGAAATCCCTATGTCGCATCAACGCAGTGTATGTCAAAATAACATATTAGAGAGATATTGCTTGTTATTAAGTTTGCGGTATTTCGACGTTTATTAAATGCGCGATTCACTTCTTTACGTCTCTAACGCTAATAACGTTAGCGTTTCTTAAATTTACGGTTACATATCGTTGAGTGTTATTATAAATAAGGCACATAATTGTCCTGCGCAGTTGACAAAATAGAACAGATCACATCGAATTTCTGAGGTTAAGGTTTTTGTTTATCATTGTGTTTATTTTTTAGATGGTGTTTAGTTTGTTTTGTGGTTTGCGTTTAAAATATGCAGATAGTAAGGTTGTTTGGTTTATGATTGTTTTTTTAAATTATAAGTATAGGTACACAGAGAAAGACAGGTTATGTCTCTTCCTACATAACGCAGCGCTACGTTATTAAATTACACTGATGGTAATAGCCCTTTTATTTCCAAATAAATTTTAGACAGACCGTTATTAAAATAGCGCTACATAAATACCGCACCGTATGCGGTATTGCAATTAGAGAGATTTTAAGCCACATAAATTTTGACACACGTTACACGCTAAGCGTTAAACTGAGCATGCGCAGTCTTTCTAAAATAGCGGATGACATTTTTAATTATTTTAGTTTTTGAAGTCATAACCTGTGAACGACGTTACACGTTAAACGTTATTTTATTTGGTGTAACTAACCTTAAATCTCCTGTTTGTTTGATTTGATTTGTATACATTAATCCATGACATTAATTATGGATAATATGAAAAATATAATTTTTTTTTTTATTTTTATTTTTTTTTATATATGGGCATCAACTACTTGGAATTATTAGCCCATCCACTCATGAATGTTGTTTCATTTTTTTTTCATATATCTCTATAAAGGTTATTTGATCTTAGAAAGGTGAGTATTATTTTAGCTGTATTTTTACTATTCAAACTTTCTTTCATATTTCCAGGTACGCGTAGCTGCTGCCTGCTTATTGCATATTTGGGGCAAACAATCATAATATGCTGCACTGTTAATGGGGTTTTACAGGTACTGCACAGTGGTTGTCTTTGTCCTCTCAGCATATAGCATGAAGTAAGTCTTGTATGACCTATTCTTAGTCTGGTAATTATGGTTTGTTCCTTCCGACTAAAATCCTGAAATGTGTTTTCTATTTCAATTGATGGTTTTATTTCTTGAAGTTGTGTTTGCTCACTCATCCATTCCCTCTTCCAATTTTGTAATATTTTTTGCTTGAAGTGATTTTGTTGATCTTGGAATCTTACAGGTATGTCTTCAATTTCTTCACTAGTAGCTGCCTGTTTGGCGGCTTCGTCTACAATTTCGTTGCCTTGAATCCCCACGTGACTGGGTATCCACATAAACTTCACTGTCTTACATTGCTTTTGGAGCCAGCTTAAAGAAGCCTGAATTCTTCTGACGAAAGGATCTTTGTTGAAAGTGTTTTCAATCACCTCCAGTGAACTAAGAGAGTCACAAAATATTAGTGTTGTTTGGATACCCAGCTGATCAATATATTTCAAAGATTGCCAGATTGCATATAATTCGCACGTATATACACTCGAATTCCGGGGAAAAGTCCAAGAGAATTTTTGATTGTTACATACAAAAGCGCTTCCACAACCCTCCTCTGTTTTCGATCCATCCGTATATATAATATGACATCGTCCCTGCTTTTCCACTATTAGATTAATTTCTGTCATATAAATGTCTTTTGTGTTATCTTGTTTGTTATAAAGCGTACATTCTTTGTAGACTTGTGGCTTATTATTTGTCCATGGCGCAGTGTCATATTCATCAATAGGGTATGTGCTGGTCAATTCTTTCTGTAACGTTCCAATTAATTCATGAAGTCTTCGAGTTGCTGGTCTGGTAATAGTGCTTCGGCGGTCAAATACGTCAAACTGTTCTTTTGAGAACATCTTAGTATATACTGGATGTGACTGTTGAGACCACATCTTAATTGCGTAGTTAATAAGCAGGGTTTGTCTCCTATATTTTAAAGGAGGTACCCCCGTTTCACTGCATAAAGAAAAATATGGGCTTGTTCGGAATGCTCCCAATGCAAGTATTGATTCTAAAATTTGTAATATTGATTTTCGTGCGGATGAATATATAATCGACCCGTAATCAATTTGAGAGAGAATCATAGATTTATACAATGTTATTAGCATTTTCCTGTCGCACCCCCAAGTTAAATGTGCTATAACTTTTATGAAATTCAACCTTCTATTACATTTATCTGCAATGTATTGAATATGTTCCTTCCAGTATAACTTTTTATCTAATATTAGACCCAAAAATTTTGTGGAATTTTTTCGAATAATTCTTGCCCCATTTAAGTTTATGTTAGGTTCCCGATGTGGTTTTCTCAGTCTGCAAAAGTGAACGAGGTGGGTTTTGTCTGTGGAAAATTTAAAACCATTCCTCTCTGCATTTTGTGCAACTTGGTCAACTGCCTGTTGGATTTTATTTTCTAAATGTTCAGTTGTATATCCTCTAACAAATATGGCTATGTCATCCACAAACACTTTTTCCTACTTCTTCGGATACATTTTCGAAAATCCCCTTTATAGCTATTGCAAATAGAATAGCACTCAAAGGGGAGCCTTGAGGGACACCATTTTGCATTATTCTTGTCTTTGAAAACGTTTGATTGAATTGCACTTTGAATAATCTAACAGAGAGGAAACTGTCAATTAATTTCGGTAACTCCCCTCTAAAACCCCATTCATACATTTTTTTCATTATTCCGTACCTCCATGTCGTGTCATATGCTTTTTCCAAATCAAAAAATACTGCCGTAATATGTTTTCTTTCGGCAAAGGCAGTTTGGATTTCGTGTTCCATATAGACCAATTGGTCCGTTGTTGAACGGTTTTTTCCAAAGCCCATTTGATATTCTGATAATAATTGCTTTTTTTCCAAAGTCCACATTAGTCTAGTCGCGACCATTTTTTCTAGTACTTTTCCTAAACAACAAGTTAGTGATATAGGTCGATAGCTTGAGGGGTTTTGTAGATCTTTGCCAAATTTAGGAATAGGTTTCACTATTGCTGTTTTCCATTTGCTTGGGTAAGTAGATGTTTTCTATATTTGATTATAGATATGGACTAAATGATTTTTTCCGTTCTCAGGAAGGTGTTTAATTAATTCGTAAGTGATGTCATCACTACCCGGAGCAGTGTTTTTTGATAATTGAAGTGCTTCTTCCACTTCCACTTATATGAAAGGAGTATTATACAGGTAGTTCTGCCCGCCCGAGAAGTCTAAATATATATTTTCTTGTTGTATTTTAATATCTTTAAATAGTTGACTGTAGTTTTCTGACGCACTTAGTTCTTCAAACTGTTTGCTAAAACATTCAGCTATTTGTTAGAGGATCACATATGGAAGTGTTATATATAGTTAGAGATGGGCTCAGTGATTGAAAACTTTTCCTATTATCTTCCTAGTTTCCTGCCAAACTTCAGTCATTGTTACACACAATGTGTTGTGAGAATTAAAGTCTCCTACTATTAGGAAAGGAGGTGTTAGCTGTTGGATCAGATTTTGCATTTCGGCATAGCTCCAATGAATGTCGGGTAAATAAATATTACAAATCGTCATTTGTTGTGGGTATTGTACACGGATTGCAACTGCTTGAAGGTTTGTGTTTAGTGCAACTTCACTTGCATTCAAGTTGTCTTTTGACAAGATCATCATTCCTCCTCTAGCCCTTATGTTTGGGGCTACATCAAAACGGAAAGAGTTGTATCCTCTTGTTGAGCACCCCGGCTTCAAGTGTGTCTCCTGTAGGCACATAATGATTGGTGATTTCTCCACCAGCATTTGTTTTATTTCTGGATAATGTGTCTTATATCCGTTACAATTCCACTGAATTATATTATTTGGATTGAAATTGACATAAAATTATATATGTTAGGTAGAGATTTATAAGCTGTATAGAATAAATAAATATAATAAAATGTGTAAATAAAATAATTGTTAAAAAGGTACTTGTAAATAATTATATGTTTGTGAATAATTTTTAAATATATCTTTGTAAAATAACTTCGTATCAATAAATCGTTAAAATATTATTGAATATTTCAACTTTATAAATCAAAAGGACATATCTGACCTTTGACTGCTTGTAGGGCTATTTTCATTGACACGATTGCTTCGCCGGGGCTTGCCTTTGGGCCAGCCTGGTTTCTTCTTTTTTTTGCTATTATTACTTTGTGTTTCACTTGTTATTGACTCAGCTTCAGAGCTGTCTGTTCTATTTCGTTTTGGTTTTTGTACCTGTGATAATTCGTGTTGTGATATGCTAGCGACGGGTTTGGGATACTGGGAGGGGATTAATGTGCTCATTTGTAGTTGCTTTTCAATCTCGTTGATTATCATAGGGACAATATCGTTTATTAAATCTTTGGAATCAGTATTCACAGTGTTTGTAGAGGAGCGATTCAAGCTGGCTTGAGCATATG
Source organism: Galerucella calmariensis (assembly GCA_910591675.1). Classification (NCBI taxonomy): domain Eukaryota; kingdom Metazoa; phylum Arthropoda; class Insecta; order Coleoptera; family Chrysomelidae; genus Galerucella; species Galerucella calmariensis. Next base: position 21,887 of record CAJUYG010001220.1, read on the forward strand.
AAATGTTTGGTTTAGGAGTATAAATTACGACCTTTCTCCGTGCTTCAATGTATGACAGATTTTCCTTAACTTTGAGTTCCTGAATTGCGACCTCCCGCTTATATAATGGACAGTCCTTGGATCTGGCTGAGTGAGGCCCATTACAGTTTGCGCATTTGATCGGAGGTTGACATGGATTACCGGTATGTAAGGGCTGACCACATATACAAATTTGCTCTTTTGTGCATGATAAAGACGTATGTCCGAAAAGTTTACAGCGAAAACATCTCAGTGGAGAGGGGATGAATGGGCGTACAGACAGTTTGTAAAAAGCAACTTTGATTTCTTTGGGAAGTTTTGGCGTATTAAAGGTCAAAATATGATTTGGGGTTTCTCTAAGCTCTCCATCTCGTTTCGATTTAATTCTTTTCACTGCAATTATACCTTGTTCTCTAGTTTCATGCAGGATTTCTGTTTCAGTGCAATTCAATAAATCTTTACAATAGACTATACCTTTAGAATAGTTCAGTCTCGAGTGTGGAATCACTTCAATATCAAAATCTAGAAATTTTGTAAGCTGGCATATTCGTCTTGATTGGGCTGCCGACACTGTTTCGATTAATAGGCCTTCTTTAATTTTTTGCACTTTCTTAACTTCTCTAGCTATTCCATATAAATACTTACTAATTTGGAAAGGATTTGTGTTAGCAAAATCGCCTTTTTTTTAACGATCAGGAACCGAGGTGGAACCGTCGTCTCCTGATTCGTATTTCTTTGAAGCTGTTCAATGACAGTTACAGATCCAGCTCCACTATCTGCAACCGGGGTTGTGTTTTGTTCCGTGTTTTGATTCATCATTCATCCCACGAGTATGGAAGAAATGAACGCTAACTACGACAGTGCTCCATATCGTAGCAAGGCTATTTTCAAGTGAGGGTCGCCAGGTACTCGCAGGGAATCGTTCATGACCATCTCCAGGTGGCCACTCATCTATCAGCACGATATCTTACACCTTAAGATTCCGGATTTTTTTCTGAGGTTTACTCCTCTATGGGTGGGAAAAGGGATAGGTACAGTTAGTGTGTGGGGAGACGTTATAGGTTTCGAGATGGAAAAAAGGAAGGACCGTTGCTCCAGATAGTCGCCTTTTACGACAGGCAGGAGGTTCCGTGGGCATATTCTGCGACCCGTTACCCACACGAGGTAAAATATATATATAGATATATATATATATATATATAGATGTATCTAGGGATTAGGGACCTATATCCGATTTGCCGAATGATAATGTACAAGGACAGGAATATTGGGGAAGCGGCAAAATTGTAAAAAGAATACTCTTTACACTAATTTCCAAGCTTTCGGAATATCTTTATTTCCATTTTCAAGGTTAGTATTTGAGATTGTATTACAAAAGTTGTTTTATATGGTAAATACATCTAACAATAATTTTGATTTGAATTTTTTAAAAAATAAATGTCTAAATGATGTCAAACAAAATCGTTTGCTTATAGAATAAGAACTATAGTATAAAATTATAACTATTATAACTATCCTATATCTAAAAATATCAAGATTGGTTAGATTATCTTCTTTTTTAAAATTTGTTTGATGTTTTTTATTAACCTCAAATGTTTGAAACAGACGAATTTGAAATTTTATGACACTCAGGCTCCCTATCAATAGACAAAAGGTAGTAATAAATATCACTCAAATTTTTATGATCACTTTTTTTATTAATGATATTTTGTTCTTGAGATATGTGAGCCATTTCCAAAAAAAGTCTTTTTTTAGTATTAGACTGTATATCTAAAAGTCAAGAAAACATTTTGGTATTCTGTGTAAAATTTTTTTATTATAAAATTGCAAAGCGCTTTCGGCGGTTAAGCCATCATCAGTGCCATACCTGCAAGTAAGCAACAATCGTTGTAAAATTTTTTCAAGAAACATTAGAAAAGAATTACTTACTCGTCAGATATGTAACAAGAAACTTAGTCAAATGTCTACAACACATTAACGTCACTACATTAAATTTAAAATTCTTTTAAAAAACTGATTATCCCCTGTTTGGGGTTAAAATGTATTCACATTATGAACTTTTTTAATTTTATAAATTTTTCTCAGCCACTAAACAAACACGTGTTAGTAGACCGGAAGTTGAAGTGACACTACTTCAATTTAAAATTAAATGACAAATGACAATTAAATGGACACAGAAATCAAGCTGTACAACATGATCATAAAAATGAAATTGTTGTAAAAAATTTACTTTGATCTGGCAATGTCACAAAACCAAATATGTGAATTTTCTAAATAAAATAAATGAATTTGATATATTGAGGTCTAATGAGAACCAATCAAATCATAAGATGCAGAAAAAGATTAAGGGTCTAATGAGAACCCATTTCTAAATCTCATTCCAAAAGGAAATTCACAAATAGGTCAAGAGAGATTCCAAAATCAAAATACTTTTCCAAAATTCAATTCAATTTAAAATAAAACTAAATAAAATGACAGTTAAATGGACACAGAACTCAAGCTATACAAAATGAGTATAAAAGTGAATTATTGTAAAAAACTTTCTTTGATCTGGCAATGTCACAAAACCAAATATGTGGATTTTCTAAATAAACTAAGTAAATTTGATATATTGAGGTCTAATGAGAACCAATCAAATCATAAGATGCCGAAAAAGATTAAGGGTCTAATGAGAACCCATTTCTAAATCTAATTCAAAAAGGAAAATTCACAAATAGGTTAAGAGAGATTCCAAAAATCAAATAAATTAATTTGAAATTATAAAATATTTGTGTGAATAAATGAAAGTAATTATCTGAACATAATTTATAACAATTTTAATGAATAAAAATTGTGATCCGGTAGTCTCCCAAAACCAAAAATCAGCCATCCAAATCAAGGAACAGATTTGATTTTAAAGTCTAATGAGAACGTATTATTCAAATCTGATGCCAAACTAAAAAGATTATGGGTCTAATGAGAACCCTTTCCTAAATCTAATTAAAGTAGACAACCAATCAGTGGTCAAAGGAAACCCTAAACACAACAATCACTCGAAGAATGAAGTATGTAAATTAAATTATAGCAAATTATTAATAACAAAATTACATTTGAATGCAAATTGAACTATTAGTTGGATATGTATCTAATTATTTCCCAAAAAACAAATGTAAGTTATTTTCATTGAGAAAATTTTGATTAATAATCTAATGAGAACTAATTAATCAAAACATCTT